>OVAU01003295.1:0-11249 GCA_900406315.1 Biscutella laevigata subsp. laevigata
TCTTGCTATAAACCCATTACATACGCTAATGAACCTGGTCTTACCGTCTAACCTAGACGCACTCCGCATTTACAAGTATTCAAGAAACTAAGAAAGGCAAACAAGAAATAATTCAAATTATAAAAAAGGTCAAATATAGAAAACAAGTAACAAATCAATCATGTCACAAGGGGATTTATAACCATATTCGAAGAGTTTGATAAATTATTCGGTGTGGATATACAAATACAAGAAGCTTTGTACTTTCAAAACTCAGCACTTATAATCTATATTACCACTTTTTATATAGATTTAATTAGAAATGCAAATAAATATTTATTCAAAGACGGTAAATGTAGTAATTTTTCTGTCCCGAAATAAAAAAATTAGATTTCTTTTTGTTTAATTTTTTTCAAATATCAAAATCAATTTTAATATGTTTTTATCTAATAATAGTTAATAAAAAATTAGTCAAAATAATTGAAGACTCTATTTACTTTATGGTAATTTTCTTTTATTTTTTAAATTATTTTAATATATTATTAATGATTGTTATATATATACTAAATAATTTTTTTAATTATTTTGCATTTGTTTGAAAAATATATTTTGAAACCGAAGAAATATTTGTTATCTATATAATGGCTCCAATTAGTAAATTGGGAAATAACGAAATTGTGTTTTTATCTGAAACCTATTAACAATACTGAAATAGTGGGAAAAAGTAGGGGTGGACATTTTTCACGTCCCTTCTTATCCCGTACCGTCTCGAACCCGTTCCCGAAATTCCCGTCCTATATGTTCCCTATCCCGATTCAGGACAAGTATTTGATTCCCGAATTTCTCGTTTGGAAAAATACATATATAATAATAAAATAATTTTATTAGTATTATATGTAAATAAATTCATATATTCTTAAATATATTATATATTTTATTTATATAAACATACTTACAAATGTTTAATCTTTATTTTAAATTATCAACTATTATTAATACATTAATTTTTACATAAAAATGTCAATATTAGAATTTTATTTTATTTTAAATTAGTACATTTACATTTTTGGGAATTCCCGTTCCCGGCCCGTTCGTCCCGTCTCATTCCCGTTCTCATCCCGTATTTTAAATGGGTCAAAATAAGACAAGTTTTTCATTCCAAAAATTCTCGTCTCTTTCCCGTTCCCAAAAATTTCCGTCTCAAATTCAGGTTTGACCACCCCTTAAAAAAAGTAAGTCTGCATTTTGGATGAATTTAAAAAGAAAATTGTGCTTCATCATTAATCAGACATTACTAGCATAATGATTCAAACTTTTCCTTTTGTTTTACCTACCACTGAAAATACTCATAAATATAGTATAATATATTTGTTCTAATAACAAAATTCGCTGTTTTATGATTGATAGTTACAAGATTTTGTTCTAAATAAGTAATTAATAAGTCACAGACATGCATAAAATACAACTTCTTAAAGGTAATAGCTGTGTATATGCTTGATGAGTGAAAATGCTTTGTGAAGTTTTTTTAACATCCTGGAATTTTAATCTATCTACTGTTCGTGTATATTTCTATTAATATATAAAAGTTGTATATGTCACAAATTAAAATCCATCAAACGTACCGTAAATTGTATTTGTCTGCTTAGAATTCATGTAGCAAATTGAGAGTCAAAAATCATTTGGAATCATAAGGAAAAGACAAAAGAAGATTCAGGTTATATAATTTGTAATCCGATACTGAAGATAAATGATGGAAATGACTTCACGCTTGTAAAATATAACTAAACATATAATATAATATATACATATAGATAAAGTAGACATACATTCCAATTGTAATATATATATATATATATATATATATATATATATACTAGTCTCGTAGGAGTGGACAAAAAAAGAAATAATAGTTTAAGAAAAACTATATGATAAAGAGATGTAAAGATCTAACAACAAAAAATATTATAAAAGGTATCAATAGTGCAAATATATGAAGAAGAAACAGTATATTCAAGAGAGAGAAGAAGAGTATCCTATATATTTTATATCCTTGTACAATACGAAATACAGAGTTTAAATAGTAAGACCATGTGCAACATTATTTTTGCCTAGTTCTTAGAAAGTTTCTTAATATAAAAAACAATAAAATATTAAATGAAGTTCTTAGACAGTTTTTAGGGAAGGACTCTGTGGAACGTTTCTTAGACTAAAAACAATAAAAAATTGATTGATTAATATTTTATTCTTTAGATTCATTCTTTTTATATTTAGCGTTGTAGTTGCTCTAAGAACAAGTGCTAACATGAGCCTTATCCAAAGCTAATGTGCACTCATTAACAAACTATCTTACACCTAACAACTAACATACACCTAACGGTAATATAACAAACTTCCAAATGATCCGAAGCTTTGATAAGCTTTGATACGCCCCCTCAAACCTTTGAAACGCAACTAGGTGATGGTTTGAAAAGGTTTGAAAGACTCATATGCTCAAGAATTGAGTGAAATTTCTTCGGATGAAGAGGCTTAGTTAAAATGTCAGCGAGTTGGTTTGAGCTGTCAACATGAATGGTAGTAAGTTGTCCTCTCTTGATGTGATCTCTGACAGTGTGACAATCAATCTCTATGTTTTTCGTCATCTCGTGGAAGACAAGATTAGTGCTGAGGTAGATTACCGACTTGTTGTCACAGAAGAGTTTTGCAGGTCGATCAAGAGGAACTCGAAAGTCTGCAAGCAACTGTTGGAGCCAAATGATCTCTCTGGTTGCATCTAAAAGAATCATGTACTCAGCTTCAGTGCTGATCTGGCTAATTGTTTGTTGTTTCCTTCATTTCCAGCACAGCAACAAAGTTCCTAAGTAGACAGAGTACCCAGTTGTTGACCTCCTCTTATCCGGACAAGTTACCCAATCAGCATCTGCAAATGCATTCAAGCATAAATCAGTATTAACAGAATAGAAAAGCCCCTGACCAAGACTACTCTTTAAGTATTTTAAGACTCGATGAGCAGCCTGCAAATGTGCATCAGTAGGAGCTTTCAAATTTTGACTCAGTTTAAGCACAACAAAAGTGATATCCGGACGAGTTATAGTTAAATAGAGCAATCTTCCAATCAACTCTCTATACGGAGTAGCAGAAGGAAGGATTTGACCTGTGGTAAGCGTTAATTTTACATAAGGATCCATTGGAATCACACTCGGTTTGCAAGCCAGTAAACCTGCACTTTGAATCAAATCCAATGCATACTTTCTTTGACAAACAGAAATGCCTTTTCTAGCAATCTCTAATCCCAGAAAGAATCTTAAGGGACCTAAAACCTTGACCTTAAAATTCCGAGCTAGTAACTTTTTCAAATTATCTAAGGCCTGTTTATTATTACTAGTTATGGCAATATCATCAACATATACTAACAACGCAACATAGCTATTCTCTGTACTCTTCACAAAGAGACTACTATCCGACTGTGATTGAATAAACCCATTATCAATCAAGACTTTAGAAACAACAAGTTATATTGTCTAGAAGCCTGTTTCAAACCGTAAATACATTTTTTTAACTTACAGACTAGATTGGGAAGCAAAATGACTCCAGGTGCTGGTGTCTATCCCTGTGGAAGTCTCTTATAAATGTCTTCATCTAGTGTACTATGTAAAAACGCATTTGACACGTCCATCTGTGTGAGCTCCCACCCTTTTTGCGTTGCAAGTCCTAACAACAATTTCACACTTGTTAGTTTAGCAACTGGGGAAAAAGTTTCATTAAAATCAACTCCTAGTTGTGTGAAGGCATGAGCCACGAGACGCGCTTTGTGTCTGTCTATACTGCCATCAGACTCATATTTCAGAGTGAATATCCAACGACAGCCAACCACATTGTGACCAGACGGCAGTGTGACCACATCCCAAGTATCATTGGCTTCCATGGCTCTCATTTCCTCATTAATAGCCCCTTTCCACTATTCTGAAGCCATGGCTTGTTGAAAATTCTTTGGTTCTGTCTCAATAAAATACGAGAACAAGTATTGTGAATAAGGAGAAGTAAGTTTATCATAAGATACAACCGAACTAAGAGGATAAGGAGTGTTATGATTAGATGCCACGACTGGTGGTTCTAGTCGAGCTAGAGCACAGTGATAATCGGAGAGATATGTCGGAGGTTAGGCATTTCGACGAGTCCTTCCCGAGACTGGAACTGTAGTCGTTGTAGAAGAAGCAGGATTCAACGCCACAACTGGACTCACACGCACTGTAATATCATCATGAGAGCGACTCTCATTCACCCTAACATTTGTTGTTGCAGGTTGAATATCAGGAGGTGTTAGTGTTGAACTACCACGAGAGGGCGAAACAGTCGGATTAACAAAAGGCAACTGAGGATTCTGAGCCACAGGGTCAGTTGTTGTCCTTATTTTTGAACGAAGAATACTCTGTTGTATAAAGTCTGTATCTCTCAACAACAAATCAAGTGAGAAAGAATTATTTGCAGGAAGTATCATATTAGAGAAGAAACTTGGCAAACCAGAGCTAGTGTCCTTAAATGGATAATTCTCTTCATGAAACACCACATTTCTGGAGATGGTTTTGCTTTGAGTATCCAAATCCAACACCTTGTAACCTTTGTAGCCGGATAGATAACCCAAGAAGACACACTTGCTTGCCCGAGGAGAAAACTTTGTCCTGTCTTTTTGAAAAGTGCTCACATAGCACAAGCATCCAAACGAGCGCAAAGAGCCATACTCAGGTTTCTTTTGAAGCAACATCTCAAAAGGAGACCGATTCTGTAAAAGAGGAGAAGGTGCGCGATTGACTAGAAACACAGCTGTTAGTATGCAATTTGTCCAATAGATCAAAGGAATGCTCGATTGAAAAAAGAGATCTAGCAACATTCAATAGATGTTGATGCTTTCGTTCTATCACTGAGTTTTGCTATGGTGTATATGCACACGAGAAATAGTGAAAGATGCAATGATCCTTAACCAGTTTGGAAAACACAAGTTCAGGAGCATTATCACTACGAATGGACTTTATCTTAGCTGAATACTGAGTATCTATATATTTGATAAACGATGTAAACAATAAGGCAACATCACTCTTATTCTTCATAAGGTAAATCCAGGTGAAACGAGTACAGTCATCAACCAAAGTGAAAAAGTATCTATAACCATCAATCGAATCAACTGAAAAAGAACCTCAAACATTCATATGAATCAAATCAAACGGTTGAGCAGACATGTTATTTTGAAAAGGGAAAGATAAACGCTTCTGTTTTGCAAAAGGACAAACAGAACAAGAATGATCAGAAACTATACTAGACTTAGACAAAGATAAAACCTCGGACAAAGTATGAAGTTTGGCATCCGATAGATGACCCAGACGTTGATGCCACAGACTACCATCAACAGTAATGTTAGCACAGGTGGAAGAAGAAGATGAATCTTGATGAATGTAGAGGTTACTCTGCAATTCACCCTTCTCAATCATCCGTTGCGGAGAACATCCCTGTATATAACAAGAATTAGGAAAGAAATGAATGGTACACTGATTATGTCTGAGTAAACTGCTGACACTAATCAGGTTAAACTTGAATGAAGGCACGTATAGAACATTATAAAGAACCAATGTCTCAGTAACTCGAATGGTTCCTACATGAGAGATAGCAGTTTTAGTGTCATTAGGTAAAGAAACATTCATATTTGAAGTAGAGAAAACTTCCTAAAATCTATTCAAATCTGAACATACGTGACTAGTTGCTCCACTATCTATAATCCACGCCTCTTTGGAAAGCGAGTATTCTAAAGTAGAAAGGGCATGATCTTGATAGTGAAACTTCTTGTCTAAGTATTTCAGATTTATAGATAAATCGTTACCAGACGAAGCTTGGCAAGCCATTATCCCATTCTCAGTGATTGAAGTTGGAGGTTGTTGCTGTATATCAGATGGTTGAGCCATCGAAGTGATCTGTTGAATAATGGATTGAATATGAGAAGCGGATAACTGCTGCAAATTGACTTGGTCTTCTTGAGTGGAGATGACATTTGCCACAGTCTTGTTGTGATTTTGATTGTACTGACTGTTGAAAGAAGGCTTGTATGTTGGAGCATTGCGAGGCAGAAAAGCAGGAGCAGGTAGCGCAACAAGAGCAGGACTAGAAGCTTTGATGTTATGCTTGAATCAGGAGGGTATCCATGAACCTTATAGCACTTTTGAACCACATGACCATAAAGGCCACAATAAGTGCATAAAGGTTTGTTACTATTGTTTCTCCCCTTAAACGAGTTATACGCTGCAGCATACTCCAAATGATTAGCCTCCGTAGAAGAATCTGCAGTCTGAAATGCAACATTATCAAACTTAGTAGCTGGTTTGACCATCCTTTGTCTCTCATCTTGCTGGACTATATTGTAGGCTTCTTCCATGGTTGATATGGGCTTAAGTATCAGAATGTGTCTTCTGGTTTGATCATATTTATCATTGAGCCCCATTAGAAACTTTGTGACACGACTTCTTTCTTGAAGTTTCTCCCAAAGACCTGCAGCATTGCATTCACACTTCCCGCAAGTGCAGACTGGGATTTCGACATAGTTTTATACTTTTCCCACATTGTGATTAACTCTGTGTAATATTGACTGATATCAAGAGAACCTTGCTGTAAAGAACTCAGGCGTTGTTCAATTTCAAACACACGCGGAGCATTATCTTGTTTAAAGCGACTCATGAGATTTTTCCAAATGCTTTCTGCAGTAGACATGTATAACAGACTCTGACCTATAGGCTTAGACACTAAATTCATCAGCCAAGTGGTGACAATATCATTGCAACGACCCCAAAATCCAGCATCTTATGACCAATCGCAGTTTTCTTAATTGTTCCATTAACAAAACCCAACTTATTCTTTACATTGAGATCCATACGAACTAACCTGCGCCATGAGTAGAAATCTGCACCAGATGTCAATCGATCAGATACCAATTGAAGTCCATCATGATTTGCACTGTGAAGAAAGTAAGGATTATCGTAATGATCGGAAGACACTGCAGCTGTTCCATTCTCCATCGGAGTCACACCATTTGAAGTCGTCATTACAAGAAACAAGAATAGCTAGAATTTGAGCTGAATCACTGAGAGAAACCAAGACAGATGAGAAGAATTTGACAAGAAAACAAACCGAAAGAAGCTAAAAAGAGATAAAAGGAGAGAAATCGCTCAGTTTTGATGAACGGAGACGAAGACGGAAAAGAGAGGAGAAAGTAACAAATCTCTGATGCGGAAGCTGAGAGAAGACGAAACCAGATGAATCTCTGGCGAGGAAAATCTCTCACAAAGATCGTGATAGCTCGGATACCATATCAATAGTTCAAATGTATGAAGAAGAAACAGTTTATTCAAGAGAGAAAGAAGAAGAGTATCGTATATATTTTGTATCCCTGTACAATACGAAATACAGAGTTTAAATAGTAAGAACAAGTGCTAACATGAGCCTTATCCAAAGCTAATGTGCACTCATTAACAAACTATCTTACACATAACAACTAACATACACCTAACGATAATATAACGAACTTTCAAGTGATCCGAAGCTTTGATAAGCCTTGATAAAAGGGTGTATTGTTCTGTAAAGTAAGATTAATTAAGCAGTACTAGTCATGACTTTAGAAAGTGATAAATTGTTAATACAATATAAAACCATACTATAGAGTATATAATCAATACATAGAAAAGTTTTTAATTTTTCGTTGGATCGTATATAGATGAAATGATGGTAAAGAAAGTTATCAGTAAAGATGAAAAATAAATGCATAAATTCGTTTAAAATATTATATATTATAAACGAAATTATAAGGTATCATATTATGAGCACTCAATGCTAAAGAAAACACAAGACATTATAAGGCATCAATATACTTTTTGGTATCACGATCGTGCAAAGTACATCTGAGATCAATCATTCTTTTTCTTGAAAGTCACTTTGAAGAAATAACATATTATTTGCAAAACAGTAGAATAACAATTCTCTTTATTTGACATAACAGTTGAATTTTTTTTTTGTCAACGACATAACAGTTGAATATAAACTGTATTTTTCATATGATTATTATTATTACAATATAATAACTGATTTGAAACGTGTAGAATCATTTCACTGCTCTAAAATTTACTAGTTACCAGTAGAAATAATCCACACAAAAATAAGTGAGAAAATTGCAGTGAGAAATTACGGGAAAAGTATATTACGAAAAGAGTATTAATGGCCGTGAAAGACGAAAAAAGGTTGTCGTTTTAGGGGAACAAAAAACGACAAGTGCGCGTGAATCAAACCAAAGCTTTTGATTATTGAAAACGACACGTCTTTGCGGATCACCTGGGTGTTTTAACCGTTAAGTGCACGACACAATTTCCCTTTTTCGCGCTCTTTTTTTTTCTGGTCACACGCGCTGTTTTCTAAAGTGATTTCACGCGCTATATTGATATCTCTCTACGCATGGATGTTCGGATATTCGGTTCGGTTCGGTTCCGGGTAATATACAGTCGATTCCGGTTCTTTGGATATCTAAAATTTGGAAGCATTTAGTAACCATTAGAAAATCGGTTTGGATACCTCTCGGTTCTGGATCAGTTCAGATAGTTTAAATAAGAACCATTAAATAACCAATACCTTTATAAATCCGCTTTAGTTCTATTCGGTTCGGTTCTTAATGTATCCAAAATACCAAAATAGTATCCAATATAATCAAATTTTCGTTAAAAATTCGAAATAATAACAATTTTAACTAAATATTTTTGCATATTTTAATTATTTTAGACATTTGAATTAAAACTAATTGATATTTTCATTCTTAATTATAATTATTCCGTTCAGGATAATTTGTCCAGCCTATCTCTCTCCTTTTTTCCATGTTTTCGTTAACCTCAGAAGTGTCAATTTCTCAGAAGAACTATTGTTCTTTTTATGCACAACGATACGAATGCACACTTCTACACAAAATGATTTATTGAAGTCTTTTGTTGTTTTGTAAAGTATTATTGAATTATGATATCTATGTATTTTAGTATATTTTTATTTTCAATAAATTTGAAATATTTTTATTGAATTTTAATTTAATTTTTATTGGATTATGATTTCAAAATATTTTGCTATATTTTAGTTTATTTTGATAAAATAACATGAATTTACAAATTTTAAAATAAGTAAACGACTTTTAACAATTAACCAATAGATTTATGTTATAATTTTATTGTTCGTAAATTTTATAAAAAACATTATTAATATTAATATATTTATTTAATTTTTAACAATACATATAAATTTCTTAACAAATCAAAAAAATTGTACTAAACTTAATAATCATACGAAAATAGAGAAAATAAGTTTAGGAAAATCAGTTTTCAACATGTATTATTAATATAGATTTACAAATGTTTTTCTACTATTAAAATCATCTTAGAAATAAACGGAATAAGAAAATCAAAATAAAACGATTTAGGTGAAAGTCTAGATTTTAAAATAATATATTTTATATTTGTGAAAGTATAACAATTTTGCATTAGTATATATTAATAAATAATTTTTCCAATTTTACCTTTAATAAATGTTTTTATTTTGATTTTTAAATCTTTTTTTAATGCATATAATTTACTTTTAGTGATTTTACGTTTATATTCATAAAAGTGTTTCTGGAAATATTATAAAAATTTGTTCAAGTAAATTATTTGCCATGAATATATTTGACATAGATATATTTTTATCAAATCCAAAGCTAAAATTGTCTATTTGTTGTTATCGTGTTTTGTCTAGAATAGTATATTAAAATTAGTTAAAATCCAAATCCACTGTATTCAAACAAAAATTAAATATTATGTGTTTTTATTGTATTCTAAAATATATCAGGTAAATATCAACCAACTAATTTTAATTTATTTTATAAATACACAGTTGAATTACGATAGACATTAAAATATATCAAAATTCATTAAATTACATATTGAATAATACCCTCTAACACATCTCAGACCTTGGAGTCAGGTAGTAAGAGAACGGGCAAGAGAAGTCATCACATTCCGAATTCGATGTACCTTCTACATAAAACTACTACACATTGTTATAAATATCTTGTGGTTTATTCACCTAATTTTATATAACCTTCATAATTAGTCTGGATCAAAAGAACCAACACTTTGGATTATAAAAAAGAAAACACCCTCTAACTAATAAAACATTTCATCTATGTTATGGTTGCTTCTATCACAAAATCAGTATGTGTTTTGGGGTAACTTATAGCGAGCCTGTAGTGCTTATGGTCCTTCGGATTATTTTCTTGAAAAAGACTATTTTTGTCAAAAATAAGATTTGAATAACACAAGTTGCCACAATAATACAAAATGGGGTGGGACGAACACCAATAACACATGCGTGTTTTTGTGTTGTTGTATGTGAGTTGTTCTGCTTATACGGTGGAATCCTACTCTTTTTTTTTTTTAAATGACATTTAGATAAAGTGCAACGCCTCAAAACGAGCGTTTCTAGCATCGATTTTTGGGCCAAAAATTAATAAAAAATGGTTTATGGGTTTCTTCTTGTTAGATCCGTTTCTTTACCAAGAAACGTTCTTTCTTTGCTAGAGACGCAGAGACGCCACGCGTCGTAGCCCTATTGGCCAACTTATTCTCTCTTTTTTCAAATTTTTTAATTTTAAAATAATATTATTTTATTCTTAAGAATCCCATTTATACTCTACCATTGGACCCCTAATTTTTGCTTCCTCTTAACAAAGTTTCTTAATATTTTTAACCATTATTATAATCTTAAGAAACCCTTTTAAGAACTTTGCATTGCACATGCTCTTAAGATCATTCCTGGACCAAAAAGAGGGGACCCACTCCCCTTATATCCACTCAGAGGTGGTTTCATGGAGTCGAACTCCAATGCAGATAATAACGGCCTAGGAATCTACCCACTAGACTAAAGGTACTTTTGCGGTGGAATCCTATTCATTTACAAGAAATTATATAAACAAAACAAAAATCCACACGTTTTAACTAGGAATGTTAATATGGGTATATAATTAATGGGTCTAAATGGGTCTTAGTTATTAAAAGTCCCCGTTTAGACCCATTTAACTAACTAAAATTAAATGGGTTCTAAATGGGGACCCTAATAGCACCCATTTATTAAAAGAGTTTTATAAATTAATAAATGGGGACCTTATAAGACCCATTTATCTTATTTCAAATCTTTTTTTAAATGGTAAATTGGTAATATATAGACTCATTTAA
>OVAU01003298.1:0-11247 GCA_900406315.1 Biscutella laevigata subsp. laevigata
GTTTTCAAATTTGTAATTGTTTATATAATATTTGGGGGTTTTATTGGTTAATTAATGATATTTTATTATTTTAAATATAAGAAATAAATTATAGATTACAATCTTGGGGGATAATATTTTGGAAAAAAGACAATGTTGATTTAAAATTATGGATGATATCTTTTTGGGTATCTCAAATTAACTTGTTTTAACTAAATATTCCTAAATTTATGGTTACAAATCGTGTGCAGCGTAGGGGAAGTTTTAGAGAAATTTTTTTATTATTTTAAATTGTGGATGATTTTTTGTATATTTTTCTAAAATAAATTATTTTGTGATGACACATGTCAAACATAGAAGCGTCAAATGACTTCTGTTTTATTAAGCATGGCTTAAAAGTGAATACCATTAAGAGTAGTCTCTCATGAATTCACACTTACTACGATGTGTGATATAAAAATGGTAAACATGATGTGGTAAATAAACATCATATGGTTCATACCAAAAAAGAAAAAAAAAAAACATCATATGGTAAACATGATTTTTGCCACATATTCAATGGAGTACTTGATTGGGATGTTGATCATGAATCCATAAGATTGACCGTGAGGAGCTAGAGTTTTACGAAGATGTTCGCTTCTTCCTCCTTCATATTTATCCTCGTTCTATGAACACTCACGTCGACGAAAGGATTATGTTTATGATTTATGCGTCATTGATGTAAAGGTCTAGTTTAGACAGAATTAAAGTGGTCGGGAGAAAAAAAACTAAGTAGTTGTTGTATTTCGCTTTAATGATATATTTATGTTTTGATTTGGTAGTATAGTTGTGTATGAAATATCTGCTTTTGTAATAATAAATATACTTGCTACTTATCAATGTTCCCAAATTGGCTAATGAATTTTGTTTTGGAAACGTATACTTATTTTTTAAACAATAACTTCTGTTTTTTATATATATATATATATATATATATATATATTAATTAAATCAATCTATTCAAAAGATGAATGGATACTCGCTATTATATACTTGGTGATGAAAGCGTTAATAAAGGACAAATTTTCATTGACATCACTCGTGACCATTCCAACTTATATCGCGCCAACCCTTTGGAATGCTAATCTAGTTTCAACTTTTTCGGCAAAAATAAAGCAAACGACTCTGTTTTTTTTAATAATATTTAGTCCCGTTTGTTTTTATTAAAAAATAATGTGGTTGATTATAATAATTAGTGAACATGTATTGCATGTTAATCTGAAAATAGTCCAAAACCTACAAACCCAACCAGTAGATTTGGGAGAATTATTCAAGATTTTGAATTTGAGGGTGTCGATGACCAAGAGAAAACTACTAAGAGTGTATTAATTTGTTTGTCTGAATTGCAAAGTCAGTTATTTTCACCAAAAAAAGATTAAGAAATAAAGCGTGGCTCTCCTCTCTTCCTCTGTAAACCCTAATGCCGCCTCTCAGATATGTCTCAAGCTCGACGGTTGGCGGCTCTGGCCGCGATATCGCCGGCCGTCCTTCCCGTCTCTCCCTTGCTGCTTAGCTCTTCTTCTGTTTTGTCTTTCGGCTCGGGTTCCTTTCTCAGCAAAACCCTGACTTGGTGGTGCTAAGCTCACGGTTGCTCGCTCGCGGTGGCTCACCGTGCCCTGCTCCAGTCCGCCGTCTCATTTCTCTGCTTGTCTTCGCCCTTGTGAAGATGAAATGTGTTGCCTATGCGAGATCCGGTGGTTTTGTGAGCGGACATGGTGGCTCCAGTCGACCTTCGTCTCTGCATTACGCTGGCTCCGCCTCTTCAACCTGTCTCTCCGATCCAGTTGCTCGTCCTCTCTTGTTGAGTGTGACGAGATGAGGTTTGCTTTATTGCTCGGTTGGGTTGGGTTGAGTGCAAGGCTTCGGTTTGGTGTGGTCTTGAGCTAAGTTCTGTTGTTTTGCCAAGGGATTCAGATCTGAGTTTTTACTCTGTTTGAATTTGTTGTTTGGTCCAGTTTTTAGTCAGCTTTTAGATTTCTATGTCTTTTTCTTGTCTAGTTGGTTCGTGTTGTTGTAGCATAGGTCTGTTTTCTTGGACCCGCTCTTTGTTTTTCGGCTTACTCGTCAGTTCTTCGGAGTGTGTTTGGATTGCTTAGGGCTTAGTTTTTCATTTTGGTTAGGGTTGGTGTAGTTGTGGAGGAGGCTTCTCACCGTGTTCCGATCATTTCGGCCTCAAGCGGAGTCTCTTCAGTGCCTTGGAAACAATTTCAGGTTGAAAAAGGCTTAGTCCTCCGAAGTTTCCAGAGTTATGTTTCTGTATACTCTTGCTCGTCGGATCAACTCGCTTGACGGGTGGAAGAAGATCTACTAGCCTTAGGCGTTCAAGACTCTTCAATAATCGGCTCTTCGTGGTTCCTTCAAGTGTCCGCCTTCAACTCTCATTCCCAAAACTAATGCGTGGCTATAGGCGTTCTTAATTCAGATCCTTTTTAGATTCTTTTGTGTTTCCGGGTTATTTCTATTTATCGCCGGCATAGCTCAGTTGTTGTTATGTGTACTTATCTCCAGTTGTAATCGTTAGTATTTTGGCACAATATATATCATCCCTTTTGCGTGAAAAAAAAATTAAGAAATTAACTTTTTTATGCTACCTAAAAAAGAAAGATTGATACTAAAAAGATTTAAAAGGAAATATATTAAAAAAAATTGTGTAACGTTTTTTTTCCACAATATGCCCTTTTAAATTTAATCATAATTGTCCGTTAATTTGTACAAAAATGATTTTTCAATCAACACGTGTAAATCATTGATATTTTTATTTATATATATATACATACGATAGACACGAGAGCGTATATTACACGTTCAAATGTTTCCACTGTAATAAATGGTGTAGCAATGGGCAAGGGCATGGCCACCTGATTGAGGATGCCCGTAATTTTGTATTTTGAATGTTACTAACCTCTCGATGTTTACGATTAAAGTATTAAACCATTTTAAAATAAGCTAAATAATTCTAATTTATAAGTCTATGGTTTGTATTAGTATAATTAAAGTAGTAAGGAATAGCCCTGCGATTAATAACCGATCCGATTGGACCGAACCGGTTTTTACGGTTTTCGTTTCGGTTATCAGTCGGGTACCAATCGGAATCAATTCGAAATTGAGTTCGGTTCTCGGTTCATATCGGTTCTGTTCGCCGAACCGATCGGTTAACCGATTTTTTATATATAAAAAATTGGAATTAAACCGAAATTAAACAAAAATTAAATCGGAATTTTGAATTTAAACCAAAATACTCGAAATTAACCGAAATAACCGAACCGAACCGAATTAACAGAAGTTACCTGAATTACCCAAAATTAACCGAAAAATCTGAAATTAACCGGTTTAATTAGACATCTCGGTTAATTTCAGTTAATTTTTTCAATAACCGAAAACCGAACTGAACCGAATATTAAATCGGTTTGATTCGGTAAAATAAATTGAAACCCGAATAAACCGAAAAACCGAAAACCTGACCCGTTCTGAACCGACCCAACCCGAATCGCACCCCTAGTAAGGATTATTAATTACTATGGAAAGAAAAAATAGCTACAAAAATCTAAAAAATTTTGCTCTTTTTTTCTTACAAAATGACATCTAATTAATTCATATATATTAATTCACTTACTTTTTTTTTTTTTGATCAACCATTCACTTACTCATTTAAATCCGTTGTCATTTGCATTGCTTTGTCAATATAGTAATCTCAAAAGAAAAGTGAACATTATAAATTTGTCGTATTTTTGGATAAAGAAATACCTTAATAACGTTTTCTTAAACATCTATTATTATTATTATTATAAGAAAATAGTTCTTAAAATTATTTAATTCTTCTCTTAGCTTGTAATTTTCTCTATATTGTCTTCTGAAATATAATATCAAATCACGTCCTAATTTGGTAAAATGATAGTAATAATATATATGAATGTGATTGTGTCAACAGTTGCAAAATATTACTTTAATTAAGCAAATAAAAAAATGAAGAGAGAGGATAAAACCCAACCGCTCCGAGCGATTCAAAAGTCTTCGCACGAATGTCTCATTTCTCTTTCCTAACATTTCGACTCCAATGGCGAAAACCCAGAAGAAACCCCGACAAAGAATCGGGTCTTCTTCATATTTTCTCACCTGTTTTGGATTTTCCAGGAAAATATACTCCGACAAACCCATGGCTCCGGTGGAAGACGGTGACGAGAAGAAGACGATCAGGAGGAAGAAGAAGTGGAATTTATTTTCCAAGTTTCGTCTGAAGAACAGGGAGATCAAACCGGCGCCGATCGAGGAAACAAAGAAACCGACTTCGAAAGTTGAAAATGAAACTGATAAGGAGAAACTGATAAGTCGTATGACTTATCGCAAGAATATTCCGGTTGATGATAAGGCAGTGAATCAAGAATCAAAAGAGGTACTCGATCGTAGAATCATCTCTAAAGACTTTTCACTTTTGTCAACAATAACATTTTCAGACCATTCGATTCCTTTCATGACCAATGCTACATGATTGTTTTGTCTTGATTTTTAGATTTTTTTTTTTTTTTTCAAAAAACAGTCTTATTTTGATTTTCCGATTGATTTATTTTGTTTTGTTCGTTGCTTTCAGACAAAACCGAAGGAGTTACGACATATAACATCGGACCGATCAAAACGCATAGAACCGTTAAGTTCCATCAAAGAAGACACGTGTCAAGAAAAGATATCCAATTCAAACCGTTACAGTAAACCGGACTCGAGATCATCTCGCGGGTCACGGGTCGGAAAGTTTGACCCGATGATTGGTATTTCTATAATCATAATAACGCTAGTGATTATGTTAATCTGGGGACGACNCCGAGATCATCTCGCGGGTCACGGGTCGGAAAGTTTGACCCGATGATTGGTATTTCTGTAATCATAATAACGCTAGTGATTATGTTAATCTGGGGACGACTCTGTGCAATTCTATGTACATCGGCTTGGTGTTATTTTCTACCTCGAATCAGAGACGCAGCCACGTTAGCAAAACGCAAACGCGGTTCAACCAACGTCGTGCAGGATATAAATTCAGAGTCGTATAAAAGAAAAGTCGTTTTAGACGGGTTTCTTGGACGGCAAAATCGCGTTTCGTTGTCGTGACGATCACTTTTTTTTTGTTTGTTTTGGATATTGTAATAGTTTGGTAATATAGTCAAGGGGGATAAACAGTGTTTCCGTTTAATAACGATGATTTGATCGATTGTGAATGGTTACATTTTTAAGTAATATAAATTATATAAATCTGTGTTTTATAAAGGGTCAAAATTCTAAACGCCATTGTAATCTAGTGGCAATTTTCTAGTTTTCTTCTTTCTTTCACCAAGTTCGGTTTGGGATATCCAGTGATGTCACGTGATATAGAACACGGATCACGTGCATGTCGTTTTTGACTGGTCAACTGTTTTCTTATACTGTACATAGTCGTCGAACAATAAAATAATAAAATTTGGAATTCCAAAGAGAGCAAATAGGTCAATCGATTTTCTTAGTGGGACAAGTAGTATAAAATTCGAAGACTTTGAATGAGAGTCATGTGTTGCTACTTTGGTATACTTATTCGTATTTCACTTTAAGAATTTTCAAAAGTTTAAGAACCTTCGCATAAAGAAGAAGAAGAAGACTTGATATGCTATATAATTACGAATATCTAAACTCAATAATTTGTTTTCTAAATTCATATGTTTTTTAATAACGGTAACGTCATTGTAACTACTCTGAATCTGACTACACATTTATCTACAGAAACTATAACGATCGCACGTAATAATTTACAAGAATATCGTTTGGTTTGAATATATTTGTTCTTTGGTTCGCACGTTTTTCCAGCCTGAACATTAGACATAAGAAAAATAATATAAAATGGTAATACATCAGGATGGGACCCAATTTTCAGATATCAATCTTCTCCCATCTGTTGACCAATATGTTGTTTGATTTTTTCTTTTTGTTCTTAATCTTTGTTTCATTCTTGTAGCAGTACTTTCAATGTTCAGATATCAATCTTCAAACGTTTATACTGTTCTGTTAGTAAACTGCAAATATCAAGATCTTAAGTTTCTAAACCCGATGGTTGCTTTACTAAAAGAGACGTGCAAACCAACTGAACGAGCATTCTGCAGTTAGTGTAGATTTCTGATATGACTAAAATTTGCAGTATATGAATTATTTGGCTTCTTTGATCTGCTTGGTCTCTGTGTTTGTCCACATATCTTTTTGGTCTCCCTCTATATCTGGATTCCTGATCATATAGTATTGTCTCTTGCTAGGTTCATATCACTGATAAGCAAGGATTGTGGTAGAGTCCTGGTTAGACCAAGCTTCCGCATAAACTCGAGGTATAGACTTGTCTTTGACTCTCTTTAACTTAAAAGTAGAAGAAGTGTGGATCTCACTATCTGAGATTAGTGATACTACGGTGGGCTAAATAGACTTAAGCCCAGAGATTTTCGTTGTTCACTACACATATTCGTCTCATAATTATACCCAACATAGATTCATGTCTACTTAGGCTTCAACTCACTACCGACAATCTCGAGTGTCATTTCAGGATCTGAGACATTGTAGGACCAGAGAGTTCCAAAGTCATCGGAAAGCTTATGAGATTGGTTCTCAGAATTCTGCACGTTAGATTTGTTCACATTCTATCTATAGACGCGTTTGTTTGATTTGATTGATTCCTGAATTTTTCATTACAGTGGAGCCAACATGTTCACAACAAAAAAAAACATTATTTAAATAAATGCATGAGATTACATTTTAGTAATACAGACAATGTTCATCAAATTTAGAATCGAAAATAAAATTTGACTACACTACGGATTTAGCCGATGAGACCAAATATAATATAACTTACAAAAAAAAACCAGTCATTACAATGATCACACTATCATCAGAAAACTTCTGCCTTCTGTGTAATTTTTGAATTTTAGAGTTTTTCTTTCTCCATTCCTTCAATTTTTTCTCTAATTTCTTTACTTCTATTTACTCCGCCTTGAGCTAAAGTCAGCTCGTTTTGCATTTCATTTGTATAGTCCTCCAAAAAATATGGCAAACGAGAAACTGACCTCTTTTAGTCGAGTGCCGTTTTGTTTCTCCGACCAGTTAATGGCTTTGGTAAACCATCAAAGATAGAGCTTGTAATAGCCACAGGTGTAAGCAATTCAGGTTTTAAGCTCCACTTCGATGTTGGCCATAGAGACAACGAACCATTATTGTTGTTACCCTCTGGATCTTGTAGACTAGATGCACTCGACGATTTTCTTACACTGCAAAAGCTGTCTGAAACTGGACCATCCATCAAGTTGATTGGTGGTGGATTGAAGTTACTGGTTTCAGATTCTGCTGATAGATTGGTTCTGCTTGAAGCTTTTGATCTCAAAGCTAAGCCTTTTCCGGCTATAGAAAGAAACCCACCATTGCTGCTACCGTTCTCTTCTTTCATTAGAAGTTCTGGAGTCCTGGATGTGAAATCTGCTTCAGATTTTTGCCGTCTTCTTAAAAACTTATCGGAATTCGGTTCTTGAGAAGCATTATCGGGTGATTGGTTGATCTCTTCGAGAAGTGCATTGACCAAACTTCTTGATTTCCTGTGGTGATTTAAGGGAGTATTTGTGGTTGGGAAAGGTCTTAGATACTGATTATCATCGTTTAGACGATGAGAGGTTTCTGTCTTGCAATTTCCCATTTCGAGGCATCTTCCTTCAGAGAATGTTCTGTTTGCTGGTTTTAGCCCGTAATAACCTTGCAGTGAGTACATGGCCGGAGAAACTTCCTTTTTCGATGATTTCAATCTCAGAGACTGAAATGAGTCAAACACGTCGTTGTTGCCATGGTTTGATGATTCCATTTTGTGGCATGAACACCCCTCTCTGCAAATAAGATTTGATATGTTAGAGCCAACAGAGGATTACTTGTTAATGAATATGCAGAGAGGGTCTCAACTCCCAGGAGACCTTTACTATTAAAAATTGAATGGGAAAGCCTTGAGGAAGCAGGTTTTATGATTGATGACAAAGTCGAGATACTTACAAACCTTGAAAACCACGAGTATTGGAATCAAACAGAAATAAGAACCAACAACTTAAGTTGCTTCCTGTAGAATTTCTAGTTCAAAGTGACATGAAGAAAACAGTCAGGGCTCAAGTGCAAATGTGTCATGTCATGCTAGGTCTATCCTTGGATTTCCTATATTTTCCTTTTTCATTAATTCAAGCTAGAAAGCTGATCTAGGCTTATGAAGATTCTTTGAATAGATTATGATAATAAGAAACAAAGCTTCGGTAATGGAAACTGCTCTTCTGGTGGTTAAAACAAAAAATGAAAAGGAGCATCTACATCTATCAGGCAAATAAGAATCCATCACTGGATGAACTTAAATGCTAGCTAAAAGATCAAGAAAGTAATTTGCAAAGGAGATAGCAAATGATAACTCATATATAAGAGGATCAAGTAGCCTTTAGTACCCATGGTTTAAGGAGCCATTAGATAAGCATGGAGAAGGAGGATGTCTTCCAGGTAACGGAATCTGAAGAGACTTGAGAGCAAACATTTGAAGATCAGTAACAAGACCATTCATCTTCTTGACATCTGCAACCTGGAGATCAGAAATCAAACTAGTTCAAACAATTTAGCTTCAAAAGCCTCAAACTTTCTCCCTCATGTGTCAATTCCAAAAAAAAATAAAAAAAATATCAACGACATTTACCAATGACCATTAATTTCTCCTCTCTAACTTTTTATCTGTGATTCAAATACCGTTGTATGTCAAATTACACAACAACCAAGGAAAAGTCACATACTATTCTGCAAGTGTAAATAAGCGATGACTACAGATATCGCTAAATCAAACCGAAGAATCTAGTTAGCAGAAGAGATTAGAATTTCACCTCGACACCGTATTTGATGGCAATGCCAGCGAGAGTATCAAATTTGGAGATGCGGTGTTCGATATAGCCACGGTCAGGCGAATTGGGACAAGGAAATGGAGGGGAAGAACTAGAAGATGGAGGAGACGAGGTGGGAGAAGGGATCCGAAGTATCTTCGATCTAATAGGACTCCTCTCACGGCAATTTTCCGATCGATCTAAGAATCCATAACCATCATCGTCGTGGAATTTACCGTTGCTGTAATCTGGAGTCCCATTTCGACCAGAAATGCGTCTCTCTCGATCCATATACATAATCTCTGGAAAATCAAACTTATTGAAAACTAGATCTGATCGAAATTCAACATCAAGTATGAACGGTGACGGAGAGATTAAAAACAAAAACAAAAAAAAAGAAGAAAAGGCAAATACAAGAAACGACGAATATGCGTCGAGAGATTAACGGTGGAAAAAAACTCGTGGAGACTAGAGAGAGTCGAATTTTTCTTCGAAGATCGATTTAAATTTTCTTTAATTTTTCCCAGATTTTCCGGGGAAAAAATGAACCAGAGATCTCTATGCTCCTCTCCTCTCTCTACCGTCGCGACGGTGGAATAATATCAAAGTTGTATATAATGACCTTAAAAATAAACCAAAAACAAAGGAGATTTAATACACCTTAACAAAATATAAAAACTGCTTTACAGCCAATAAAAATAAAAACACGTTTAAGATATTTATTAACGAAAATTATTGGAAGAAATAATATTAATTAGTTACAAAGTAAATTACGAGACAAACTATAAAAGATTTTACATATTTTTCTAAATAATGTTTTCTTGAATTTGTATGTTTCTATTTATAGCTAAAACATTAAGTATATATACATGAGCTTTAATAAACAGATATTTTAATCTATTTAAGGTATAGTAAACAAATTAAGAAAATTATAATGAGTCCAAAAGTATCAAACAATACAAAGCTAATTACTCATACTAGATAACATCTATTATATTAAACCAGAGTTTATCTATTTAAAAAATTATAATGCACCATTTCATTTAATGATTAGACATATATTTTATTACAATAATATTATTTCAAACAAATATCTATAGAAGAATATTTTTTGATATATTCTAAAAAATCTTAAAATAAAATTGATATAGAAACATATTTTAATATATCAACTCACGTAATAATATTTCTTATTTATATTATATATATACAAAAGAAAACTAACTAAAATATAATTTCCAACAATGATATTATCATTCTAACAAATCGTAAATTTTAGGAAAGTTAATAATGAATTTATCTACATTAAATATTGAATAAATTTAATCAACTGATATTATTATTCAGTTTCAAAATGTAATATTTTAAATTATATAATATTTACATAATTTAAAATTTAAAATACAATATTTATTAGATATCATAAATCTAAAATTAAAATAGCAAAAATTACAAATATTCGAGCTATAATTTCAAAACATTTTAGTAAATGGTTAAAGTCCAAAAACAAAGTCCTGTCAGTTTGACAAAAAAAAAGTTGTATAATGTCGGCGAGTGAGAGCGACAAAGACAGAGTTAAATCCATTAATCCTTTTTGCCTAAGCACAGATTACACAAAGGTGATAATTAACAAAAAAAAAAAAAAAGGTTTGATTAGACATGGAAAGTCAAACTCTCTAAGACTGGTCCAATTCGATTAAGGCTATGATTGGGAGAATAGTATTTTGGTGGGCAAAGTATTTTTTGTTTTGTCCACATTATAAATTAACATTCAACATATTTTGTTTAACTGCTTTGTCCGTTTTGTCTGCTTTATCCACTTTACCGCTTTGTCCGCTTTACATGTTTGTCTGTTTTGTCCGCAATGATGTGTCCGTTAAGGATGGCCGTTCGGGTATCTATTCGGATATGGATAGTGACCATTTTGTTATCAGTTTTTATGGACTAAGCTTTTACAATCCATTCGGTTATTTTTAATTTTTGGTTCGGGTTCGGTTCGATTGTAAGCGAGTTCGGTTTGGTTTCAGATATCCAAAAAGTGTATGAAATACATAAAGAGTATTATGATAATTAAAAAAAAATTGATATTAAAATTAAATAAATAATAATAAATATACAAATTCTTCTAAAAAATAAACATACACTAAGAATACAACTTAAAACAAATATTAAATATCTAAAAATGTTAATATTAAATATTAAAAATATATCAAATATATAAAAATAATAAAAGTTACTAAGACATATTAAATAATTAGATTTAATTTCGGATATCCATTTATTTTCGATTTAGTTCGGGTTCGGTTTCAGTTATTCGGATTGTGAAATTTACTATCAATTCGGTTATTTT
>OVAU01003299.1:0-11244 GCA_900406315.1 Biscutella laevigata subsp. laevigata
TTATATACTATTACAAAAAAATGTTACAAATATTTTAAATAGAAGGAAAACATCGTTATCCATTTAATCAAAATATTTTTATTAATAAAAAATATTCAAATTTTGAATAGAGCATTTATGAGGAGATTTTGTGTGAGAATATTATAAAGAGATTCCAGCATACTATAGCCATTCTGAGGTTTCAATGGGTCATTTGCTTTTCCGAAAACACTTTAGTTGCAGGGACTTGAACCATCTACTGATCTATCTTCAACCTGTCGTTCCCTTGAAGATTGAGCTTTAACATCTACTTCTTTCTCTTTCACAAAGGAGAGAAACGAGTGTATCCGTGCAAATGGTGAGCTTCTTCACGACATTGTCTCCCAAACTTACGTCTCATCAACACTGTATAAACTACAAGAGCAAGAACACATACCACTCCACACAGCACATACAATACCCGCCTACGAAAAGATAATTATTTACTATTTTTTGTCATTTTCAATTAATAACATCTTTCTTAGTAACACAACTTTTTTTGTAATCAAGTTATTATATTATCTTCGCGCAACGCGCGGACCCTCCCCCAGTATAGTATAGTTGTGGGGGAAATAGATCGTTAACCCATTAGAATCCGACAAAATATACTCATCAAACTCCAACAAAAACATCCGTTCATGTACACTGTGATATTACATTACCTCTCAAAGAAACCATGGATCAAGAATTCTTGAGCATGTATGATCGGCTTCAACGTCTAACGCCGTAACCAACAAAAAAAAATAAAACAATTTAAGACTGATTGACATAAAGAACGGGTACAAGTCCAGCCATCTTCCCATCTCTGCCAGGCCGCTTCTTCTTTACCTGTTCATAGGTTATACGTTGATGTCGGTTAGATTTAAATTTCTGAAAAGCTCTTCTCACAACATTTCTAAAACAAGTACTACTTACGTAAAACCAGCCATCAACTTCATACTCTATTTCCAATTCCTCTTCTGCCGTTAAATTAAGCTGCAACAAACCAAAAGGTGTATTAGTGCTTTAATCATCGACAATTTTTTCCAGGGCCAATATTTACTGTTTAGACAAGTAGCGAAAACAAGATTTTGAACTCTAATGAATTGAAGCTTTCAGTGTAGTTGACAAAAAAAAAAAAAAAAAAAAAAAAAAACNAGCTTTCAGTGTACATATCCATGTTTCTGAATCGTTTTAACTGGTCTTTTTCCAGGGCAAACCCAGCTTACCTCATCATCTCCTCCTGCAGTGAAGTCATAGAGCGCTGTTCCGAATCTAGTGCCAGTAGATTTCCTTGGTTCTTCATCATCTGATTCATAGCTTCGAGAACCAGACCCTGCTAGAGGGTTCTCAAACGATTCATGACTTTGTGGGTCAGAATATGAATAAGGCGGAGGAGACTCTTCTCTAATCTGAAAGGGAGAAGACGGAAGAGTTGTAAGAAATTTGTCACAATAATAGGGTATCAGCCCGTTTCACAGCATATTTGTACACAGAAGAGAATATCAGCTTACCGGGGAACCATAGCCCTCATATGCTGACTGGTATTTGCTTCCACCCGCTTTTGCCTATTTGTGTTTAGCACATTCATTTAGTTAATACTTAGCTTAGAGCTGTACTACATCCCACCCACGCACAGATAATTCAATTTTTCTATCAGGGTGTTCAACCTTCTTTATGCATAAGCTATGTGCATGCCTTTCCTTTTCATGACAACTTGCATGCATATCACCATTTACAGTCACTAATGTTCAGGAAGAACAGACTTCAGAAACAGTTCTACAGATATTTTTATACGTCTTCATTGAAACATAATTAGCTGTCATACTCTATGCAACTCACTGAACCCAAACTGTCATCTTGTTCTCTGTGACTCAGACTTGGGAGCTTTGAGAAATAATCCATCTGAATGATAATGTTCTAGCACCATATCATTGTATACTAAGTAATAAAAAATGAAACTAAAGGAAGAATTTGTGTGTAGCCTACCGCTGCTTGTGCGGAAGGCTTTGAACTGAACAATGATGGGTAGTTCATTCCACCAAAGTGAGAGGATATAGAGCTTTCCACTGATCCAGCAGAATCTGGAGAAGATGAACCTGATCTCGCATCTTCCTGTAAATATGACAGTCATTTATTAGCATACCTAAAACAAAGAGATAGTTATGTAAAGTAATTTTGAAGAAAGTCCCAAAATGGATAAATATAACTCTATACCTCCAATTCATTAGTTTCTAAAAGAGTCTTAGCCCACATGTCATCATAGCCAACTGAAGGTCTAGAGAAGACATTCTCCTCCTCAACATCTGGTGCATCTGTTCCGACTCCAGCAATGAATTCATTGACCTGACAAGTATTATATAAATCCGAGTAAAAATAGCTAAGCATCTATAATGTAGTTATGCACGAATGAATATTGATAGATCAAAATAAGTACAAGTCTGAAATCTTAAGTCATAAGGTGCCTAAAGCACATTGACATATATCAATGGAATACATTTAAAATTGATGCCCCAAACGATTTCTAAAATTTTGGGGAGCTTTAGCTCAGTGCCAGCACTCATCAAAATCACATGACCAGATAATCAGATGAATGGGTAGGAAGTGAATCCAAGCATACTATCAAAATTTAGTTGGAAAACTCTACCCAAATAAAAATCATATCCACAAACGACGATCTTCTATAATGGTAATCCGCAGAACTGTTCCTACTTTATTATCTCCAAATCAGAAAATTTATTGTGCCCAAAAGGAACAGTTTAGTGCCTGTGTACTGTGTACTAAACAATAAGTACTACAAACAGTACACACAGGCACTAAACTGAACATAATACTAATCATTTATCTTAAGAAGTCAGTTAAAAATTGGCAACTGACCCTGCTCATTGCTGGGGCGTTGTTTCCAAGAAGACCATCATCGCCAAGGTTTGCAGCCCAAGCATTCACCAAATCATCATCCAGACCACTGGAGTTTGAAGCAGCAGAGGCAGGCTGAGTGGACTGATAAATTAAGTCCGAAATACCAGTCGCAACAACAGTTGGATCGGTTGACCCAGAAGATGCCGTGATATTGTGCTTTGTGCGGTATACGTCAATGAGCTTTGCACTTCATAGGTTGGAAGGAAAAAAGAAAACGAATATATCAGTGTTTCAGATATGAAGAGGATTGACCGCCAGCAAGATCACCAAACGTAAAAATAGGAATCTGGATTTCTGTTAATCAAAATGTTAATATATAGTTGACTACATTTAAAAGGTATTACATGGTACTCGAGCTTCGTCAAATCTGCAATAGACCTGGTACTTAACATTTTTTTGTCAGGATTAAGGTATTCCCATGCATTGCACTAAACTCTGTTAATCTAGATCGGCATAATACATAAAAGTAAACACAAAAAGCCTTCCTGAAAATATTAGGGCTTTATGTTGTCCTATTATTCCCTCCCTTCTGCGCTACGAAAGATTGGTATCTAAGCAACTATTATGCACTAAAATGGGTAGGCGGTCGCTGATTTTGATAAAATGAATTCAGAATGCTACCTTATCGGACCCAAAGGTAAATATTTGGCTCTTGGAATATAGCAAAACAAGGAAACAAAGTCCAGCAGCCTCTCATGGGTTTCGTAGAGCTTTTTTAGCTCCTCTTCTTTCCATTCTTTGTTTGCATTATCGTGATTGCGTATTTCCCTTATTATCAAGGAAAAATCATATGTCAACATATACAGGTTACAGTCATGAATCACAGGAAAATAAAAGAAAAGAAGATAAGATTTCTTCCTTACTTGATTAATTCGTCTTGTCCTACATACATTTCATCCAGAACTTTTAACATTGGAGTTATTAAAACTCCAAGTCCTGTACCGCTAGCTCCTTGGTCTTCCCCATTACTAAGGTGCATTTCAGAAAGTTGAGACTGTACACCACCCTCTGCCAAGGTGTACAAGAACTCGTATATCTGCAGCCTGAAAGGTTCACCAGATCTAATGGCTATTGTAGTAAGAGCTTGAACTGCAACAATTCGAACCTACATATCAACGAAACATAAACACTTAGGCAAGAAATCCTAAAAAGTAATACTCGTCTTAGTAGCCTATCCCAACAGCAAAACCGTCTGTGCTTCACAAGACTACAACTAAAGTGCCAAGAAGAAAACCAAATCTGAGATGTAGTAATGAACCATAACTTATAATCAGCTATCTTTAAGTAACGGTTTCTAAACAGTTCGTAAAACTTAGATACAAAGAAAGAGACCAGATGAGATTCAAAAAGTAGACTTTCATTAATTTGTTCTAATTAGTTTCTGATCAGCCACGATTACTCCAGGATTCACGTTCTGTTTCATTTCATGGTAGAAACAAAATTGCCAGCAAATCCTTAAAAAGACAGCCAGAAGCTAGCTGATTACACCATCCCATTCCCCACTTATAAGAAAATGGTATCAAATACTGTTTTCACTCTAGAGTGCATATTATAATGATAAACCAAATCAGCTACAAACAGAGAAAAGCCTACTGCATCTACCAGCCAAAATGTGCAGACAAGGTTAAGGATGAAAGACCATTGTAAGACGATCAACCCATCCCTACAAACCGTCTAGGCGTCTAGTAAAAAGCAATAGAAATCAAATGAAAATATATGACCAAAGGAATATAGTGGTATACCTCCCAGCTACCACTAAACGCACACCTCTGCAGGCGAGTTAATGCACCAGCTAGAGTAGGATTGCGAGAACTGGCAGCAGCAACCATCTTATCTGCATCCAACATCATGAGTGCTGTGCCGGGTGGAGTTGCAGATTCCCAAGCGTATTCTGAAGCGGCGTAGTTTGCATTTTCTCCAAGGAACCATACCTGCCACAATATTCATTCAAAGTTAATGTGTTGAAAACGTTACCAAATGCACGTAAACCCTTCTGAGGAATGCTTACTGCTGCTTGCACCAATTTCTGCAGCGCCAGAGCTGCCTTTGGATCTGATGCGGAGACTCTATCAACTGATGTCAGTCCTGACATGGATCCTGGCTGTGGAGGTGGTAGATCGAGTACTATTGTGACTGCTTCAAGAGCTGTGTGTTTCCCATCAGGACCAGCTCCAACAAGACATGTCTGAAAATTGATAACTTAATATATTATATCAAAATAAACTAGATGCACCGACTCTTTTTATCCAAATCTATAGCTACCATATATTAACTAAGCGAGCATACAAACTTCAAAATCTAAAAAAGTCAACACTCTGAAAATTTGAAAGATGCGGATTCTAGTACAGAACCGATGAAAACATTAGCCAGAACAAAAAAATTACATTAGCGAGAAGAATTTACCTTCCAAAGCAGCTGTAAGACATCAGCGTCAATTTTCCCAGGAACTTTGGTAGCAAATACTCTGGCAATTTCGAGAAGAATAACAGCCATATCTGGAGTTGCCTGTGAGAACAAAATAAATAAAGTTCACTCCACAGAACAAAACTGCTCACGCTTCACGCTTAAACAAATTTGTTTTAGTTTTCCTTCAGTTTCAGCGCATGACATCTGTCACAAGGTCCGCCAAACTGAAATTTTCTGCTAAATACCTCTCGCTTCAATACCTAATAGCTATAGAGAAGCAATAAAGCTACTAACTTTTAAGCAGTTCTCGAATACGTTAGAGACTCAGAAAAACTAAAGTATTTGATTTATTCATGAATAAACATAGACATGGATTGCTTTGGTTTAAAGAAAGAGAAAGGACCATAAAATTCACATACATTCGACTTGGAACTGAAGTTTAGCATACTCCAACTACAGCTTATCTCACTTGTTCCAAGTAAATGTTCCAGTAAATATAGATAGAAAAATACAAACAGGCTCACTACTAGTACATCGTGAAGGTCTAACAGTGTCTCAGTTCTTTCTTGTTCATAAGAAAATACCCATTTTCCATGTCCCAATTGGAAAAGAAGAAAATATCGTACTTACCTTAAAGCGAGCATGCAAAGTAAGCAAAACATCATTAACTAGAGCTGCGGGCCAAGAAGGATCAGAAAGCTCTGAGGCAATGATTGATTTCAACTCATCCAACGATTCATGCGGACTTTGCATCCATATCAACGCTTTGACAACCATTGCCCGGACATACACACATTCGCATGCTACTGTTGTTCGAACCACCTCCATTAATGAAGCCAGCAAACTTGCAATTGTCTCACTTCGACCAGGCCCTGCAGATATTGACGACGTTCTTCGAATTCCTGAAAAAATGCAGCACATTAAAATGATACAAATAAGGGTATCCAAGTAACCAGAGAGAGGGAAGGAAGGAAGGAAGTAAACACAAAATGAACTAGGACATGTTACAACTCAAAAGATGATAAATACCCTACATATTTAAGTAATTCGGTAAATGAAAATCAAAGCAATAGGAATAAACATGTTCCTTTGTTTGGGTCTTAAGAAAAGATTGGTAAATCATTAGTAGAGCAATGAATTCACTAGCATATTTTAGTTCTGTGACGACTAGAGGTACAATAAAACAGTCAGATAATATTGACGCACCATCAGAGCATAAATGCAATGAATTACGTACATTTATAGTTAGTGACCTTTAACAGTAAAATAAAAGCAATAAGATTCAACGAAATTTTTAAAGACCAAAAGCTTGCATGAAATATGATGCTCCATATGAAATTAGAGAAATATTTGTGCATCTCTAATACACCTAACAAAAATAAAATAAAAACAATATAAGCAGAGGTTTTAAACTTTAGAGTAAGGCTTTATTACTAATACTTAACTATTATAGAGTAACTGGTATTTGCTGTGGTTACTGTCAAATAACCATGGTTAGATGGGTTAGGCTGTTTACTCTTCTATCTATGAAATGTCGAGAGAGTTGGGGAATAGTATTTATAGAGATTGTGGTGGTATGTAAGAGGAGCTGCGCTATCACAAATCTGCAGGATTTTGCCAGCTATAAAAAAGTAATTCTGTTCGTGTCAAAAACACGACCTTACTTCATATGACTTCAAGCTTAAGCTTAAGAAATATTGACAATGTACCTTCTGGGTGAGAACTGTCACTGGTCTCAACATCATCCAGAGCATCAGAAAATGCATATATATGAACTGATTCATCAATGTCCTGTAATCCCATAGCAAACGCTGCAGCCCTGCTCTTTCCCATTTCCTGCACAACCCTTGCTGCTGCATGAAGTACCGGTCTTGAGAAACTGCGAAATGAGCTCTCTAACCTGAAAAAATGGGATCGAGAAGTTAATTTACAGGAAACACTATCATTAGAATTCAAAGCAACATTCTAGAGAAAGGGAATCCACAAGATCTCAAATTCTAAACACGGTCTTCAACCAAGCTAGGACTACCTCCTCATTACGAGCTTAATAAGAGGCTGTGGACGCTTGCTTTTATTAGATTTATCCTTGGATGGCGCTTCTGGCAGCTTCAGGATCTCCCTGGTCAAGCGATACCACCCAGCAGCACGCTCATCCACCCTAAATGATGCAGTAAATTTTGGTCATTCCAAACCTAGTAATGTATGAATCAAGATAAAGAAAAGTCACAGAACCCATGCCTTTCGGTGTTATCGTATTTTCCCAAAATGCACGAAATCGCCTCATAGCATACCCTTTCGCTTGGATCTAGGAGTAGCTGATAGAGAATTGAGTTGAATTGAGATCTAATATCAGGCCTCTCTGAAGGAATTTAGAAAAGAAACTATTAACTTGTAAATCCTCAAAACCCCTCCAATAAAACTAGATAAAAATAACAGATAGCGGAAAACATGCGGTAGTGAGAGAGAGCTTGATATGCTTACCATCTAATGCCCGCGCTCTAGATATACTGTAACACATTCTGGCCAGGGCAACCCTAGCAAGCACATCATGCAAATGTAGGATATCTTGCAAAGCCCCTAATTTGGTGCAAAGTAAGGTAAATCAACTAACACCAATTTGTTTAACCTTATCGTATGAGCATAATAAAGAGCCTTGGCTTGTGGTTAGAATCGAGAGTACGTCTCATAAGTGGATCATTTCGTACAATGTAAAACTCGTGTTCCCGATACTTCATCATAATAAAAACAGGTAAACATACAAAAAATATACGTTAAGAGATTCGCCTGGAAAGCATACCTGTTGGAGAAGCAAGCTTTTCTGCAGCAAAAAGATCAAGAGACACAGATCAAATTTAAGTGACAAACAACTAGGTGTGTAACAGACATAAATGGCAAAATAAAATTACGGAGTAAGTGACTGCATAACTTATTTACCTAACGTCATTGCAACTGAATAGGGGTCTCTTGTGGCTAACTCAGATAGAATTTCCAGCGAATGCCTTACAGCAACAGGATCAGCAAACGAAACACTGCAAACAGTGTGGATTGCAGAATAAATTAACAATCTACTGCAAAATTAGGAAAAAAAAACTAAACAACCAATTGCTCTTGTGAAAATTTGAAAACCACCTAAACGTTCAGTTCCAGTACTCTTATCACTTCAACTGAAAGTAGAAAGAATACAGCAAAAAGAAAGAGTCTTACCCCTGGGCTGCACGGTTCAGAAAAAGTGGGTTTCCGGGATCAAGAGGAAGTCTTCTTAGTGCACTCATAGCAGCATATTGCAAGTTACTCCGTATGATTGACTACAAAAAGGAGACAGGATGCTCAAGATGATAAATATGTTATCAAAGTTTATTCCTTGGCTTATCGATAATCTGGTATAAGGACATAGTTGTCATGTCTTTAGGAAATGTTTCATCAACTAAACTGACATTTAGCCAAGGCCTTGAAATGATGTTAGCTGATACCCAGAATCTCCCAGGTGTGCAAAGTCAAATCATAAAATAGTAACTATGCCACAGTGTGTAGTGCAAAGTAGCAATCTACAAGAATTTTGAAAAATTTATACCTCCAGCTCAATCTACAAGAATTTTGAAAAAGTTATACCTCCAGCACGGCATAGAACAAGCACAGCAGCAGAAAAGAAAATAATCGAATGCAGCAAACAGGACTTGTGAGAACCCTTTCTGCTGGAGGAACCTAAGAGTAGAGAAAGATACCTCTTTATCACCCCCTTTTGTCCCAAAGACGCCTTTCTTTCGTTTATGTGGAACATCAGCAACCTGAAATCAACATGAAACAAAAATCAGTGCTTCTGCATGTAACTGGGAAATAATCCTTAGACTGAGGCACTTTACTGATAAGAAAGGCAAAAAGAATGCACTATAACAATTTTGTATAGTTAAAAGAAAGCCGAAAATTAAGGTTAAACCCATCATTTTCACAGAACTAAAAGTGAACTAAACAACGCATCTTGTTAGAGGTCAGAGAGCACTGGTAGTACGACGAACCTTATCAAGCAGGCCAAATACAATCTCATACAACTTTGACAAAAGCTCAGAATTTCCTGACGGTGAATATGTCAGAGCTTTTAGAGCTTGCAGTCGTCGAGCAAGAACTGCAGAAAAATAAATATAAGGTGAGAAAATAATCTCCAGTCACAATACAGAAGGAGAGTTGCAAGAGAATGCCACAAAGTAGGAAATAAAGCTCTCACCACATCATGTCGAAGAATTTCAAAAAAAAAAAAAATCAACGCATTTCAAATTTATTTACCGTCTTACGTATTGGGTTTACAGGCATAAACACCAAATAGTTGAGTAACCAGCAAAAAAGAACCAGATTTGGACAGTCCTCAGGAATCCAGTAAAACATTTCAAGATGAGTCAATGACGTGGCATTCATCCTCTAAGGCAGAATTATCTAGAAGAAAACAATAAAGCCTGAAAGCAAAACCATGATAGCCAATATGGGTGAAACTCACATTCAACTTCAGAATTAGAAGCTTCGGATGTCAGCTGATTCACTATCCGAGGAACAACATCGGCTCTCGTGACTCCTCCACCAGCATCAATATCCGCTAGAGCATCCCAGTTGGGAGTGGGGATACCACCCCCAGGACTCATGCCAGTATCGGACAAAATTCTAGCTAAGTAATAATAGACATAGCGTAGCACATTCCTGTCCTCACATTGCTGATTAAGCTGTATCAATCATAAGACAGAAAAAAAGAATGCTAAAAACCTGACGCCTCTATTTGACAACTAGTTTCAAAGACAAATCACTGAAGATTTCTGTCACATTAATGAGTAAAAAGCAATCAAAATCAAAAACAGTTCTAATAAAACAAATTATTATTAGATGCTCCATTATAAACTTAACAAACAATACGAGAAACAGTATTGATCTGACAATAACTGGTCAACCAACAACCAGCGCCACATACCATAAGAAGAGAAGGTGCCAGAGAAGGATCAACGGAGTTGTACACAGCAAGCTTAGGGAACACGTGATTCACTAGCTGTTTCTGGGAGCTTTTCTGTTCACTCGAGAAAAAAACAGAAAAGAAAAAACATTCAGATACTATCTTAACCAAAAGAAGAGTAGTTTAAAGTCAGAGAATAAGAACACAAACTTAACCTGATCCAAGGTAGCAGCTAATTCGTGAATGCTCCTTGCAAGTTGCGTATAAGAAACTGGCTGTGAAATCATTTCCAACATACAATTCGTGTTAATTACATCTTAGAACAAGACAGAAGTAGATTTCGTTCCTCCAATTACTTGTTCAATCACAATAGTGGATGTGGAAAACAGTACAGCAGAACATTTAGCACAAAATTCTACTAATAGATCGATCACGGAGAAAGAGAACCACCTTCTTTTTCTGTCTCTGCCTTTGTGGCATGATATTGGCCTTCACAGGATTCAGTGAAGCTTTAGCTACAGATATAGTATCATTCTGGATCTGCATCAAAGTAGCTCTCTTCGATTTCTTCTCTCCCAGCGTCGTCTTCGTCGACACTGGATGGTGAAGATGCGAAGCCGCAGATGCGGATGCAGGAGATGGTTGAGCCGAAGTAGAACAGGCGGAGGAAGAAGTAGATTGTATAAGAATCGGGGTTGGGTCCGCCGAGATCAGATCCATTAGCGTGGTACCAGACGATTCCTGTAAAAAATGGAACGGTATTAAAGGAATCTTGGATTAGAATCTTGGCCGATGAAGGATAGAAGAAACACGGTGGAGATCCAGTGATGCGTACCGCCATAGCTCGTGGCAGATCGGTGGAGAACTGTCGGAGAGGTTTTTAGTGACCGGCGATTATGGCTACACCAACATACGCGGATCAATGGCTCAAAAGACATTAAATGATAAAAATGATTTTTCTTTCTATTTATTTTAATGGAGAAAGTGAGTAGAAT
>OVAU01003300.1:0-11240 GCA_900406315.1 Biscutella laevigata subsp. laevigata
ACTCATTATAATAAAACAAGAGATTCATACTAACCTTATATTGTGTTCATCTCTTCCAGATTATATTTCAGGTAGATACAATACAATCCTTTGAATATGTAGAATTTGTATTTTTTGTCTTTAGTTTACCTGTGGTGATCACTGACGTTGATAGTGCGTTTTGCTTTGCTACAAGAACAGATGAGTGCCGGAGCAGCTGTGCTTACAGACAGTATATATTGGACTGTGAATTTCCCGTTTCTGTCTTTACAAGACTACGAAATGAGTTTTGTAAGTTTCTCTCCCCTTTCGTCAAAGAATCTTGCGTAAGTTCTGTACTAGCTTTGAATTTAGTTGAATCAACATTGACACTTTTGAAAACTCAGTCTCTGCTTTTCTACTTCAAATTGTGTGTTTTCAGATGACTGTGAATTTGCACACTAGCAACCTCGTTTTGCTGATTTGCGACACGGCTCTTAACCGACTGGTAAAAGAACACTGTTTCTCGTCTCCATGTAAGAAGTTCTTACCAAGCGTTTTCTTCTCATTTATGGTTTTTGCTTGTGCAGAGATTTCCCTTGTTCAGATTCGCTTACTTCATCTTGTGGACAGGAAGTTTCGTTATTTTCCAATGAATTTTCCATGTTTTTGTTACCTTAGGGTAAAAACTCTTCCTTGTCCTTTCTCTCTGTATATCTCACAGTTACTTCTTGAAATGTGTCTTACGTTTCTATTCCTGGATTGATTTAGATGGCCATATCCATTTATCGACCTGTCATACAAAATGGCTCCAGTTTGGTAAGTCTTCAAAACATTTACATCAAGATGGTTTCATTCACTAGACTTAGTTTGATGATCCTTGAGAGTGGTTTTCCTTTTGTGCAGGTACTTGTTGGTAGCACTCCTACATGCTCCCTGTTATGGCATCTATGCATTAATCGTCAGAATCAAATACAAACTCATCACCTGAAGTGAACTGAAATTCCAGAGTTTTGTCTCGTAAGAGTTGATTCTCATTTCATTTTCAAGAGTTTCAACAATGAAAGAACCAGAATATGAACAGATGTTTTAAAACCCATGTCTCAAAACATCAGAACAGATCAATATACAGTCACTACAGTTTTTAAAACATTACCAATGTGTGTAGTCGTTGTATACAATCTTCATTGCTGATTCAGTTTGGTATCATGGAGAAACCTTTTTCCATTCGCTTATGCAACGCAATGGCTATAACTATTTTCTCCAGAGATCATCAAATGGTCAAGTCTTGTGCAGAAACCAAATGCTTTATCAGCTTGTACTATGTGTTCCTTTGTTGAACCAGTTTGTTTAGAGCCTAATCGATCTGACCAAGAACTTCATCTTAACGGTTATATATCGGTACATCATTACACATCCCTCAGATTCATGTGTCTTGCCTTCTCTTCGGTATAATGTATAATTAAACCGTTAAGTGGTCTGTCTTGCAGTGGCTATTTTATTCACAACGACACGTAAATAATTATTAAATTACCCTATTAAAGTAGCATAATTCTAAATTAAACCAACTACTATGAATAAATATCAGATAACCCCTATAAGATTTATAATCTTTCAAATAGGCCCAAGATTTTCAAAATTAAATCCAATTAACTATTTCAGCTTGCCATCTACAATAACGGTCAAAATGAACTTCCCTCCCTCAGTCTTTCTCGTTTTCTCTCTATTTCTCGGCGGAATCGTCGTCCTCCAAGTTTCGTCCCGCGCAGGTTTTTGAAATTCGAGTACGGATTTAAGCTTGAGATTGAATATCTGTTCATTTTTCAGTTGTATTTGCATGATGCGTAATCCATGGAGTATTTTGCGAGTTTCAGTTACTCAGAGTTTTGTTAACTTCCTCTTTTACACATTTACTCTGGAATTTCGCTTCCATAAGTCTGTTATTAAGGTTTGAAACTGGCGATTGATTTCGAGATTACAATCGTGCTTCCGTAGCGGGATACGATTTCGATTTTATTTTGTGGATAGTGATGAAGAAATTAATGTTCGTGTTTCCTGATGTACGAACAAGCTTATGAAGTGGTCGTTGTTTAGATATTACGAAATTAGGATTCTGATGTTATGCTACGAAAATATGCAGATCGTCAAATTATAATCTGTCATGGATACACACACGCTAAAATCTGTGTCAGATTTGCCTGGAAATTTTCGTTCAGCTTTTAGCTTCAGGTAATATATCTGTTAACTTGAGATTGTGTTTTCATCTTTTAGTCACTTTGTTTGTAATCTAATGCTTCCCTTAGATGTAATTTTCTTACTGAAAGAATGGCTGCATACATGTTTTCCTTTGAAACATTGTTGATGACGTTTATGAATCTAAAACTTTCAATTGTGTTGCTTCTGGCTCGTTTGTGTTCAGATACTTCAACTCGCTGCAGAGCGAGTGTTTTCCACTATGCTTCCACTCTGATATCAACATGGTTATTTCAGCTCCCACCGGAAGTGGTAAAACCGTACTTTTTGAACTAAGCATTTTAAGGCTACTCTCTAAGTCTATCTCTAAGGATGGAAGGTTTCTACATGCTAAAGGAGCTCTTAAAACAGTAAGCTGTTGAGGATTGGAATTTCTGAATGTGTTTGACTGATAAATACACCAATATTGGACTGCTGCTATTTGTAAGTCTATTTATGGTTTCTTTTCTACCTTTTGGTGTCAAGGTTTACATATCTCCATCCAAGGCTTTAGTACAGGAGAAGTTGCGTGACTGGAATCAAAAGTTCAATTCATGGGGAATCAGTTGTTTGGAGCTGACAGGTGATAATGAAACCTACAGCACAAGGAATATACAAGACGCAGATATAATCTTGACTACACCTGAGGTCACATACCAATTTCTCTTTGTTGTCTGTATACTGTCTGGAATTTTTTGTACAGCTTCTGATTTCCACAATGCTTTTAGCAGGAACACAAGCAATATATGACATTTCTTTCCATATTTACACAAATTACATGCTTGTATCTCCTCTAATGTCACTGTAGTTTACATGTTTTCCTGTAGAAATTTGATGCTGTGACTCGTTATCGTGTTACCAGTGGAGGCTTGGGATTTTTCAGTGATATTGCGCTTGTGCTCATTGATGAAGTTCACTTGCTTAATGATCCGCGTGGAGCTGCTCTCGAGGCAATAGTCAGTAGAATAAAGATTCTTTCTAGCAATCATGAACTAAGGTCAAGTCCTTTAGCCTCCGTACGTCTTCTGGCTGTCTCAGCTACTATTCCAAACATTGAGGATTTAGGTAAAAGTAGCTTACAGTTTTTAGTCATATTCTGCAGATTGTATAACTATTTTATATTTTTCCTTTGTAAAATTGTTTTGAAAGTAATACTTATTCAATTACTGTAGCGGAATGGCTCAAGGTTCCAACTGCTGGAATTAAGAGGTAACCTATGGAATGCTTTCAGAGAAATATTCCCTTATGTGGGGGAAATTTTTCAGTTTCTTCATTGTTTCCATTCCTATGTTCATAGGTTTGGCGAAGAAATGAGACCTGTTAAGTTGACAACTAAAGTTTTTGGTACCTTTCGTACATTACTTTGTTTTTTTTTTCAAATTCTTTGGATTTTGTGATTTCTTTTAATTCAAATTCTAAGATGCTCGTGTTGATGAATATGGTTAGCTGTTCTCTGTTTATGACTTTCCTGTTTTCACAATTCTGAAGAAAATGTCAACTAGCTTTTCTGTACAGGTTATGCTGCTGCCAAGAATGACTTCCTCTTTGAAAAGGTATACAGTTTCTGCATCTTGGTTTTCGATGGCCTAGCCCTTCTTGTCTCCTTTGTAAATACAGATACTAAATAAACTCCTGTTTTCCTTTGTTTATTTTCTGATATCCAGCGTCTCCAGAACTATATTTATGGTAAGCAGCTATTAACATGATATTCTTCCGTTATTCCAGTCTCGCTTAGGTTCTTTACACCACTCTGTTGAAGAAATCTATGAATTTGCAGACATTTTGATGCACTACTCAAAAGGAAAATCTGCCTTAGTTTTCTGCTCGACCAGAAAAGGCGCTCAAGAGGCTGCACAAAAGCTTGCTCAGACTGCCATGACCTATGGCTACTCAAACCCATTCGTTACGAGCAAAGAACAGCTGGAACGATTAAGGGAGGCTTCACCTATGTGCAGTGACAAACAAATGCAATCTTATATTCTCCAAGGCGGTATGGTCACTTGTATAAGCTTGTTGATCATATCTTTGGTTCAGCATTGTTCAGCCATCTGAATAGTGCCGCAATGTTTCAATTAGTTGGTTATCACAATGGTGGTCTTTGCCAAAAGGACCGCAGCCTCGTAGAAGGGCTCTTCCTTAGTGGGGATATCCGAGTTATTTGCACGACCAACACTCTTGCTCATGGAATCAACTTGCCTGCACATACAGTCGTAATAAAATCAACTCAACATTTGTATGACTTTGAACAGATAATTCCATTAAATATTTATATGGAATTTTAAGTTAGTATTCACTGACATTGTTTCCCCTTCAGCAACAAGGAAAAAGGTCACTACTTGGAATATGATCGTTCCACATTACTACAGGTATGTTATTCGAGCATGTGTAGTTGTCTAGATGTAATTTTGCAGGCTGATTATCTACACAGGCTACTAGAATGGGCTTTTACATTATATAGCTAGCAGTTGAAGTGATCTCTCTTTTCTAGATGTGTGGCAGGGCTGGTCGACCTCCCTTTGATGAAACGGGAACAGTTATTATTATGACTAGAAGAGAGACGGTTATTTACTACAATATTTCTCTTAAGCCTAATTCTCTTACTATAATTTTACATTGCTCTTATGTTCTCTCCTTGTGATATATTAAATTATTACAGGTCCATCTTTATGAGAATCTCTTGAATGGATGCGAGGTTGTTGAATCACAGTATGTATTGGCCAATACAATTCTGTTTTTGGAACCTTTGCATTTTAACAGACTTTTCAAAAGCAATCTGTTGACTCAAGAAAAATTATTCTGTTTTTTTTTTATTTCAGATTGCTGCCATGCTTAATAGAGCACCTAACCGCAGAAATAGTTCAGCTTACTGTCTCTGACATTACAAGGGCAATTGAGTGGATGAAGTGCTCATACCTGTACATCAGAATGAAAAAGGCACGTTCGTGTGCTCTCTCAATAATAATTCCGGCAACTTATATATTATCATATATGTCATAACTAACTTTGAAATTCGTTTGGACAGAATCCAGAAAATTATGCTATTAAGAAAGGGATTCCTAAAGATCGAGTAGAGAAGCATTTGCAAGGTGCCCCATTGTATTACTTAGTTCACTCATTTTTCCTTTTTGAAGTTCTCATTTGTAAGTCCTACCAGAGCTTTGCGTTCAGAAGATCAACGAGCTGTCACAATATCAGATGATCTGGACTGACACAGACGGTTTTGTTTTGAAACCAGAAGGTATGGAGATCTATGATTGCATATCTCTGGTTTTAAAATATATATCATCGACTCTCTTTATATTGTGTAGAGCCTGGAAGGCTGATGACAAAGTACTATCTAAAGTTTGACACAATGAAGTACATTATTAATGCGCCAACGGGTTATAGCTTGGACGAGGCTCTTCACATTGTATGCCGTGCTGAAGAGATATCTTGTACGTGAAATCCACTTAGTTACATAATTTTTTTTACTTGATGAATAAACTAATTTTGTTTATCTGGAAAAATTAAGGGATACAACTCAGACGCAATGAGAAGAAGACCTTGAATGATGTAAACGCAGATAAAGCAGGGAGGCTCAGATTCCACATCAACGATAATAAAGGAAAGCGGAAAAAACGCATCCAAACCAGAGAAGAGAAACTATTTTTGCTTGCAAATGATTGGTTGACTGGGGATCCTTCAGTCCATGATTTATCCATGACTCAGGTCCACCAAACTTATATTAATGTATCATTCTATCACTTGATCACCCTTACTTCTTACCTGTGCATCTTAACTTGGGATCTATTGTCTCAGGACGCTAACTCAATATGCTCGAACGGATCCAGAATTGCCAGATGCATGAAAGAGTACTTTATCTACAAAAAGAATTATAAAGGAACGATTAGCTCAACTCTTCTCGCCAAATCACTCTACCAAAAGCTTTGGGATGACAGTCCTTACTTGCTGAAACAATTGCCTGGCATTGGAATGGTTACAGCAAAGGTTTTATCTCTGTATTTATTCTTTATAAGCTCATTCACTGCAACTTACCTTTCCCGGTCTCTTCAGTGAATTAATTTTCTTGATACCTTATTTTCTGAATTCATTCTTTGGCTAGGCACTTCATTCAATGGGAGTCAGGTCATTTGAAGCTCTTACTGAAGCTGATCCAAGAAGGATAGAGATTGTTACGGGTCGAAAATATCCTTTTGGAAATCATATAAAGGAATCTCTATCTTCACTACCTCCAAAAGTAGAAATAAAGGTTGAGGAACTCGAATGTCAGAAGCAAGGGGTCTCGAAACTAAAAGTCACATTGACACGGCTATCACAACCTCTCCAATCCACAAAACGCCATTATGCAGACATGGTTTGTTCCCTTGAATTTTTATATTCTTAACTCTACTGAAGATACTGCCTGCTTCTCTACTTCTCTGCATAGTCTCGCTCATGAACGAAAGATAACTCCTAAATGAGCCACTAATATATATCCCTTTTTTGGCAGATTGTTGGTTCAGACGAAGAAAATCTTATCCACTTTCATGAGAAAATAAGGTGATGAGCACTTAAGGCCCTGTTAAACCTCTTTTAGACATTCAAATAACTGTAACTAATCAGTGATATTTTCATGGCAGCAGAATAGATGACTTCACCAGGTAAGCTTTACTTTCAGAGTTATCATTCTATCAGTCACTAATTCAATGAACTCCTCATTCACATTTTCCATCTTCTTTCCCTCTTTGTTGTGAATTATGTCTCTAGTCCATATAGCGTAAGCGTACTCCTGGAAAGGCCTCAACAAGGAAAGGTGACTGTGAAGGCTGATCTCATCTTCGAAGAATACAGTTAAGTCTTCTAAACAACATCACTGATTTGGTAGCAAAACTTTGTTACCATATATAGCGAGTGAGATACTGAAATATAAAAGTAACTATTCAAGTACCTTAACTTCCGGGATTTTGTCTTCGTAGTTGGGATTGATCTCCACGAAACACTTCTACTGAAGAAGACAGACAACAAAATAAATTACAAAAGTGAAAGAAGGCTGCCTCACTATTATCCTCCTATGGCGGATGTCTGCATAGTAGATGATGATCCAGTTAAATCTGGACCTTCAAACCCAAAGGACAAAAAAGATGATATGTGAGTGCACTTCTTTTTACTTTCTTGCTCAGAAGCTGTTTTACTATCGATTTCTTCTTAAGTGCGCACAAGTTTGTCATGAATACAACTTTTTCTGGTAATGAGAGCAATTGCTCAATTTTCTTCTTCAGGCCTAGTTTCAAGCTCATAGATGAAGATTCAGAGGAAGGTTAGATGTTCAACGCGAGTTCAAATCTGTCAAAGTAAGATGTTCATTAACCATTTTCTAACCCAAAGCTCTTTGCAGAGAAAGAGCCATATATGACAATGGAAGAAGATGACTGCATCATTATAAATGAACATACAGTCTTTGACCACATACGTGAAAAAGCAAAGTGTTTTCCTTCACTGAACTCTTTGAATCAAACCACTCCAACATCAGGAAAATCAACTCTGAAAAGAAAGAGCTTAATGGAGAATTCTTCTCCAGAACTTGACACTCTATTTCAGTTCGATGATTCTGTGTTCGACTTACCTACAAATACTAGCGACATCAAACAAAGCGCAGAGCAAATGACTAGCCAGAGTTACGCAAGCCTTGTAGACCTCACTGGTAAGTAAAATCTTCTTCAGTTATTCTGCGTTTATAAAGTCTAATCATTAACAACTGTCTCTCATAGCTGACGACAAAGGGAAAACAGAAAGACCATTCTCAGGTGAAACAATATTCAACTACATAAAGAAAAGGTCCAAGAATTCTCCAGTACTAACCACATCAAAAATCGAGGATCCTATAACCATCTCTTCACAAGAAGGAAGAAATTCAGAGACAAGTCCATATAAATCATATGGATTATTGGTTAGTCCCAGTTCGAAAAGACCAAACATCACATCATCTGATGCACCTGCACAAATTCTGCCATTTGATATCTCGATGGTGAAGAGAGCCAGCACCGGCTTAGAACAGAACAAAGGATTATTCTGCTCAACAGTTTCAGGTAAGTCAAATGATTCTGATTCTTTTCTTGGATTTAAAAGCATCTTCTCTTTTCTGTGACTTTCTCATATACATACCAACACAAAGATTTGCTTAACACTAGATGAATGGAAAAAAATTTTTGTCTTGTTTTTAAATTCGGTTAAACTTATTCATTTCATGTGGATAACTTAAATACTGCATCTCTGAAATAAAATTTAGAACACTAATAAAGTAAACATAGTAAGGTCATAAACATGAAGTAAAACCTATTTCTCTCTTTATTAATTTTCAACGAGAATTTTTTTTAATATAACTTGGATAATCCGGTTCAACGAAAACCATGAGCTCCCAACCAGATCGTGAGGCTTTATTCCCTAGTTGGGTTAGGCCATAAGATCCGATTAATTCCAGAGACAAAGGGAGTCATGTGAATACCTCTGGGTGTACAAAACAATGTGATTTAATTTCGCGCAGCAGTGTTAACACTCCTTACCCGTCTACAACCATCAGACCACAAGGTTCTAAACTAATTTCTACAAGGATTGCTTATTCTGACTCCATCACTCGGTATCCATGTTTGATGTATAGTTTAACGTAAAGCTTTTAACAAAATTATAACCAGAAAGCAATCACATTACTCTCTGAACTAGAGAAAACTAAAAAAAGGATAAGATTATTAACCAAAATAAATTCCTACAAAAATCAAGAAAAAACCTAAATAAAAAATAACTAAAACTAGTGACTTATTAATCTTAAGAAGAACTTCGATAGAAGTTGCTCTAGAACAACAACGAACGATCCTAAGATAAAAACTCAGTTGCTTGTTCAATTCCCTCTGATCTGTAAGGCGCAATGCTGTGGAGTTCGTGGCTTGTACCCAATAAATCATTCTCAATGCATTTGTACATTTCCTTGCATAGATTATTAACCAAACGTGACAAGTTGCTCACTTGGTTCTTCATCTCCTCGGCTTCATCACAACCATATTCATCGAAAGGCTCTTCTAAAATCTTGGAAAGTTTCTCAACCATACCTTCAAGCTGCTGCTGCTGATCTTCAAACAGGTTCTTCTTTATCTCTCTATCCTTTTCGCTCATGACATCTTTAAACAGTTCATCGCCAAACATGTAGAACGCGAAAGGATAGGAATACGAGAGAATCCTTCTTGATACGAATAGCCTGTTGACTCCATCTGTAATCCAACTGTATTCCTTAAACACATATTGATCCTTCGTATTGGAATTTGACTCTGCCTTCTTGAGGATGCTCTCTCTGAGTTTCCCTTCTAGTTTTAGTGAATCAGTGTGTGATTTGTATCGGTAATGATAGTGTGTATACCGATCTAAATCCCTTATTGCTCTCTCCTTGAGTCTAACTTTGTCGTCACTGTATCTACCACAGCTATGACCTTCGATACGTTCCCAATTATGACCACTTCCAGTAGCTTGACCACACAACCAACAAAAATGCTGCCTACAAACACAAGTCATGAGATTGCACCCTTCACTCTTTTGAACAGGTTTGCTACACTTAGGACACAGCTTCGTGTTAACTGTTATCCAGTTAACAGTCTCAGACTCATCTTCACACTTCTTTCTCCATAGCTTCCATATCAAACAAGAACAAGGAGAGTGAGATTCACATAAACAGTTGAAACAGAACTGAATTCCACATGAACATTCAACATCCTTGCCATCATCTTCTAGTTTCCTTATAGCATTCCCGCAATGCGGTGTGCTTGGACACCACTTAACCATCTTGTTATCTTCCACATATGATTCAACTAGGAAACGATCAAACTTCTCAGCTAACTCAGAACAAACCAGTCTCCTAACAACATCATCGTCGCAAATCGCATTGCATTTATGAGCCATACATCTAATCCTGTTACTCTCACCTTCATTGATCTTCACTGTAAAGTGTTCTCTCCAACAATCATTGCAAAAGCAATGACCACACTCCATCATCGTCATCACATTACTTGACAAATCATCTTCATAACAGATTTCACAAAAACTCGAAGATTGTAGAGTGTAAACCAAACAAGGATCAAAAACAGTAAGACCAGCTCTAGAAAACAAACCATCTTTGCCATCATCAAAGAAAACATCTAACAGTTTATCAACATTCCATTGGTAATGAACAAGAAGAGTCCTAGCTTGATTCTCCTTAACAGATACTAATTCCATAACCCTTACCAAAACTTGCTTTTGTGCTGCTACAAGAGATTCAGGTGTAATAACCTGACTTGTAGATTTTGTGGAAGCCGCTTGTTGCTCGTCTTCATCGACGTAAGACAGATTGCGACCATCATCGGAGGAGTAGGTAGAACCCTCGTCATAAATCTCTTCGTCGTAGCTAAAATAGTCGTCATCCATCTTCTTCTCTCGATGGAGGCGATCAAAGAGAGTGCAAAAAGATCGATTTTAGGGAGACGAAAAGGATTCTCAAATCTTTGCTTTTATAAATAAATTAATTTTTTTTATTGTTTCCTTTTTTTTTCAATATAATTGTTTCCTTTTCCAAGTTCAAGTAAATTTCTAGTCGTTTTCCTTAATTGAATTATAGATTTATATTTATGAGTCTCTAATCTCTATTATCAAAATTAAAAATGTTAAAATCCTAATAATATATCACTAATAAAAGCTTAAAACTATTAGATTCTAGTCCATATATGATTTAAAAAACTCAATTTTATTTTGGTTAATATTAATTTTCACAATAATTTACCAAGAGAAAGAAATTTAACGTAGATGTAGGAACTTAGAATTGGTCTAAACAATCTCTCCATATTTTTATTATTATAAATGATAATTTTTATTAATAATAATAATTTTTTTTATACATAATTTCACATTTTTCTAAGAAGATTATCTAGGTTTATCACAAACTATATCCAATTTTTTCAATGAAAATTATATATATTCTATTAAAACATGGTTTATCTATTTAAAAAGTCATAAGGGACTATTTTCTAGGATGATTTAAATTAAATATCTCTAAC
>OVAU01003301.1:0-11239 GCA_900406315.1 Biscutella laevigata subsp. laevigata
TACGCACAATTTAAGGGAGTTGAAGATCAAGTAACAGAACTCAAAACTGATTTGAACAGATTAAAATCATTTTTGAAAGATGCAGATGTCAAAAAGCATAAAAACACAACGGTGCAAAATTGTGTGGAAGAGATTAAGGAGATCATATATGATGCAGAAGATATACTTGAGACTTTTATTCTAAGAGACCAACTCAGAAGAACTGGTGGCGTTAAGAAACGTATCGGAAGGCTTGCCTCCAATTTTGCTGACCGTAGAAAGTTTGCTTCGGATCTGGGAGGCATAAGTAAGAGGATTTCCAGTGTGATCCTCAGTATGCAGAGTTTTGGAGTAGTGAAACAGATCGTTGTTGATGGCAGCGAATATTCACTTCCTCTTCAGAAAAGTCTAAGGGAGATGCGGCAAGAATTTGCTGGCGAGTGCGAAAATGATCTTGTGGGGCTGGAAGCAAACGTTGAGACGTTGGTTAGATATTTGATGGAGGAAGATAACTTTCAAGTAGTTTCCGTTATTGGGATGGGTGGTCTTGGGAAAAGCACTCTCGCTAGACAAGCTTTCAATCACGATAAGATTAAAAGTAAGTTTAATAGACTCGCATGGGTGTGCGTCACACAAGAATTTAATCGAAAATCTGTGTGGCAAACGATCTTGAAGAGTTTCAAAACCAAAGAAGAGGAAGATAAAATCATGCAGATGGAAGAAGATACACTTCAAGTTCAACTCTTTCTGTTGTTGGAGACATCCAAGTCATTGATTGTCATTGATGACATATGGGAACAAGAACACTGGAATCGAATACGGAAAATATTTCCAACAAAAAAAGGTGACATCTTATTGTGCTACTTAGTTAAAATGAAAGATTGAAGACAATTCACACTCATTATTTTGTTTTGGTTTTCAGATAATACTTTTTAACGAGTAAAGATGTCTTGCAGGTTGGAAAGTGTTGCTTACTTCTCGAAATGCGAGTGTAGCGGTATATGGAAATACACTTATCAAATTTGAACCTCAATGCCTAACTAATCAAGACAGTTGGACGCTTTTTCAAAGGATAGCATTTCCAAGGAAAGAAGCCTCTGGTAAGCATTCAAAATTGAATAACTTCTTGGAGAATTTTAATACTACATTGGATGGTCGTGATGAAGTAATGTTTGTTTGTTTTTTTTATCACGTTGTGCAGAATTGGAAATTGATGAGGGAATGGAAAAGATGGGTAAGCAAATGGTTGAACATTGTGGGGGATTACCTTTAGCTATCAGAGTGTTAGGAGGCTTATTGGCTGAAAAATACACACCTTACGATTGGGAACGACTCTCTGATAATATTGGATCTCACATTATGGGAGGAAGAACTGATTCCAATGACAGGGAAAACACTTCATTGAATCATGTATTGTCTCTGAGCTTTGCAGAGTTGCCTAGTTATTTGAAATATTGCTTCCTCTGTTTGGCCCATTTTCCAGAAGATTATGAAATAGATGTAGAAACACTGTCCTATTATTGGGCTGCAGAAGGAATACTCAAACCTAGGCATTATGATAGAGAGACCATTAGAGATGTTGGAGAAAGCTACATAGAGGAGCTAGTGAGGAGAAATATGATTATTTCCAAAAGAGATGTTACAACACTGAGATTTGAAACTTGTCATTTGCATGACATGATGAGAGAAATTTGTTTGTCTAAAGCCAAAGAAGAGAACTTCCTACATTTTCTCGGTATCAACTCCCAGACTACGCACTCTCAGTCTTCTACTACATCTCGAAGATTTGTCTCACAGAATCCGACTACATTGCATGTCAAAAGAGATATAAATTATCCAAATGTTCGTTCTATCGTGGTTGTGTTGGATGATTCAAGGTTACAAGAGTGTAAGCTATCAAGTTTAAGCTTTACAAGGTTACAACTGCTGAGAGTGTTACATATCTCTGGAGCCAGATTTGAAGGAGAGAAGTTACCTTCTAGTATTGGAGAGCTCATCCACTTAAGATATCTCAACTTAGAAGATGCGAGAGTAAATAATATACCTTCTTCTCTAGGAAATTTGAAGTTGCTGATCTATCTAAATATAAATATATATACAAAGGGACGTTATACATTTGTGCCCAATGTCTTAATGGGGATGAAAGATCTTAGATACCTTGCATTACCGTATCTTATGAGTCGAAAGACAAAGTTGAAGCTGAGTAATCTAGTAGAGTTGGAGACCTTGATTAATTTCTCGGTGGTTAACATCAGTTTAGAGGATCTTCATGGTATGACTAGATTGAGGATTCTTGGAATCAGATTAACTGTTGAGAGGTGTTTAAAGACTCTATCTGCATCAATAGTTGGATTGAGACACTTGGAGAAACTTGATATATTATATTTCGAATCTGAGAGAATCAAAGAAGAAGATGGAACTGTATTGGATTTCATTAATCTAAAGGAGTTGAAGTTGGACATAATGTGTCCGTTCTCTTATGAGTTTCTCTTCCCTTCCCACCTTACATTCCTGTCTCTATGGCAATGTAAGTTGGAAGAGGATCCCATGCCGATTCTAGAAAAGATGCTTCACTTGAAAAAAGTTTATTTAAGGGATAATTCTTTCTCCGGGAGAAGAATGGTTTGCTCGGCCGGTGGATTTCCACAATTGCAAAAGCTTAAATTGTGGGAATTAAACGAGTGGGAAGAGTGGATAGTAGAAGAAGGCTCCATGAACATTCTTCGTACTCTGGTTATTATATATTGTGAGAAGTTAAAAGAACTTCCTGATGGACTAACATTCATCACTTCCTTGAAATATCTGGAAATTGTTTCAAAGGAAGAGAAATGGGAGAAGAGATTGTCGGAAGGAAGAGAAGATCATTACAAAGTTCAACATATTCCTTCTATTAGTATTCAAGTGTTTTAAGAAAATGAAGTTCAACATATCCGATCAGGTACGCAAAATCAACCCCAAGAAGGAAACTGAATCCTCTACTCGTATTCAAAAATAGATTTTCTAGAAAACGGGATTTGATTTGACTTTTTATGCTTACGTTTTGTTTTACAGATGAATCTGTTCCAACATGAACAACGTTATCAATATAATAATTATAATAAGAATGAACTTTGTTGTATAATTATTCAGATTTACTATCTAAACTTGATTCTATTATATATGTTTGCTTGATTCTATTGTATATGTTTGCTTGATTATATTATATGTGGTTGTTGTTGTTGTTAGGGAATGGAACTTGTAAGAGACTTAGAAGCTGAGGGTTTCTGACTTGGAACTTCACTCCTGCTTGTTGCTTATTCACTAGTGGTCTCAACTGCTTTGTGTAAGGAACTTATAGTCTGTTCCAGATGGACTTCTTGTGGTTGTTATTGTTAGGGAAGAGAACTTGGTAGAGACTTAGAAGTTGAGGGTTTATGACTTGGAACTACTCATGCATCTTCCTTCTCCATTCTTCAAGCACTTTCTTCTTCTTGTTTATTTTCAGTCACTCTTTGTTTTACTCACACTGGACTGTCTATTTGTACTATCTTCTCCTTAGCTTTGTTCCATAATTTCTTCCATTAGTGTACAAAGGATTGAGTATTATCCTCTACATTAGTTTTGGTTCTATTTTCATTCTCCTCCTCAAGGATTTCCTCTTATTCTTGTTTATTTTCAGTCACTTTTTGTTTTACTGATATTAAAGATTAATATATGTTACAAATTTTACTGACTTGCTTTTACATTGCATCCAACTGAAGCCAAAACATGGGTTGTCTCTGGTTCTCTTTGCTCATAAACACCTAGAAAATGTAAATGTACATCATCCAAACTAGATAATGTCGTGGAGAACCTCGTTTAAGTTCATTTAAACTTTGTTTAAATTCTTCTTACCGAAACTCGAACTAGGAGTATGAACCAAATCGCCTCTACACCAAGAGCCAAAAAAATTCCTAGTGTCAAAGCAAATATATAATTTAATCAGGAAACCTGAAATCCAAAGAGTATGAACAAATCAAATAACTGAATGTTCATTTCAACGTTTTCATTTCTATTATTCGACCGATCCAAAGTCAACAGATATGTATTATATTAAAGTAAAGTTTATCTAATTAAAAAGTCATAATGAACCATTTTCTAAAATGACTAGATAAATAGTTGATTACATTGATATTATTATTATCTCTAACAATAATATATCATATATCATAATCACGTAAACAAACAAAAAAATTTATATATTTAACTGATATTCTTAAAAAATATTGTTATAATCAAAATATCTAACAAATATTTTAAGACTAATAATATTATTATCTACATAATCATTTATAACTAACCATTTAAATTATCTTTGCCTAGATATAAATCATGTGAGGAGGAACCACATATATATAACGAACATTTTAGGAATAATAATACTTTTGTCTACATTAATATGAACTAGAATTGTATCCGCATTATATGCGGGGTGATGTATTTTTAAATTATAGGGTTACAATATTTTAATATTATAAAAACATATTTTAAAAATTAAATATGTGATTTTATTTGTCAACTTTTGTGGGCCACAATTAGGCCAGCCCACTAAACCAAACTCTCATAAATGAGAGAAGCACATGCTCTTACGGAGACTCGAAGCCCCGACCTGGTAACAGTGATACCATGTGATTAATAAATATTTTTTGTAAATTTATTTAAGTACATTTATTTAATTTTATAATTTCAATACAATAATAATATTATTTATATATTTAATTTGGATCATGATTTTACTGTTGAATAACCCGTTTCACCATTGTATTGAAGATAAAATTATAAATGATATTTTGATAAAAGTTCTTTAATGACACGTTTATAGCTAAAAACGTAAATCCAATATTAATATAACTTGATTTAGTGTTATATTTATTAGATTTATAGGTACACAATTTTGTAAAAAGAAAATTTTGAATTATATTTTATTATATTTGTCTTAGAAAAAATTTTAAACTGAAACTTTATATATTTATTGGTTAATAAGAGAATCTTTATTTGTGACTATATTTTTGTTAGATTTATATATATCTTGAAAATATTTGTATGATAAATTTCATTTTATATTTATTATACTTCTTTTAGGAAAATTCTGAAATTTATTTGATTTTTTATATACTATTTGAAATATGAAAATATTAATGTATTTTTTTAGAATTGTCTAGAGAAAATTTTATAAAATTTTTGTTGTATTTATATCTATTTAAAATTTATTAGATTTATTTTGGTAAAATCTAAAACTCCCAATTTAAATTATCTTTATATCAATTTTATCTGAAGATTTTTAGTTTGTTAATTAAATTGATTTTTCGAATAGTGTATAATATAATTTTTAATGATATTAGTTTTTTTTTGTCGGCATGATATTAGTTTATATTTATAAAACTGATTCCAAATTAATATTCTTGAGATTTAAAATATATATAAGAAGATACAGTTATGTATAACAAAATTGTTATAGAAATACCAAAACTTATATTTAAATTGTTGTAGTTTTACTATGTAATATTAAAAAAAAAATGTGTATGTTTTGTATTTTTTCATAACAGATATGTATTAACAAAAAATTAGATATAAAATATACACATATATATATATATAATTTATGATATACTAAATTATATTTCTATTTATGTGTAGGTTAAAATATAAATATATATGAGAAGATAANACATATATTAAAATTATAGTAATTATACTATATATTGGACAAAATAACTAAATTGAATATTGTGAAATTTAAAAGAGCTNGCTGAATATTGTGAAAAATTAAAATATGGGTAAATTAGTATATTGTTGAAAAAGATAAGTCAAATATTAAAATAATTTTATTTTTCAAAAAAAAATCTTTTCAACAAAATATATTTTAAATTCGTTTTTAATTTAAAATTATATTTAAAATTTATTTTTTAAATACTATCTTTTGAGAAAATATTTAATTTTCAATAAAAAAAATATATACATATATTTCCAGTTTTACCCTTAATGAAAATTACATTGATTTCCAATTTATCCTTAATGAATATTTTTATTTTGTTCTTTAAATTGTTTTTCTCTAATGGAATATCATGTAATATTTTACTGATATTAAGGTTATATTCGTAAAAGTGATCCTTAAATAATACTATAGAGATATGAAGTTATTGATATTCTTTTTTTTTCTTGGTTTGTTCAGAATATCCGGTTTCAAATTTTCAAAAAGAGATTATAATTATAATAATTTACATTTAATAAGATTTGAAATTCTTATTATCAGATAAGATTCAGTAACATAATTAAAAGAAATAATATAGTTTATAAAATAATTTCAGCAAATATATTTTTATTAAGTAAATCATAAATTTTAGAAATATTCAACAGTAAATCGAGTTGTTATACTTTTCTCTAAAAAAAGTAAAAATTCTATCCAGAACTAAAATATAACTATGAATATCAATATTTAATTTCTAAAGTCAAATTTTCATCTAAAAAAGTAAAAACTATATCAAAACTAAAAAATAAATATGATATCGATATTTAGTTTCTAAAATCAAATTAGATTTTTGTATATGGTTAAGATTGAATTTGGTTTGGGTTGACACAAGTATGTTTTTTTGTTATCCGTAATTCGAGTCATCAAGGTCCAACGAGTTGACGCACATGTAATTTATGACCCAAATTTAGAATATACTTATTAAAAGAATTGAACAACTAATACGCATTATAATTTTTCAATACAAAATACAGTATTATATAATTATATAATATTTAGAGAAATTTGTTCACTAATATTTGAGTATCAGATATTTGAATTAAAATATCAAAAATATAAATTAAGAAATCTCACAAATTAAAATTCGAAAGAAAATCACCCACATTCTATGCGGGTAGAGTCCTAGTTATTCTTATTGAATAGTTATCTTTAGGTTCTTATTAGGTCTGGGCTAAAAATCTGTCCGAAAAATAATTTGCATCCGATCCAAAAAATAGAGATCGAACTCGACCGAATCCAGAGAAAAACTAAATGGGTACCAAATTTTTAATCCGAAAAACCGAACCCAAACCTAAACCGACTCTAAAGAACCCAAACCTAAGCCTAAATATTCGATATTCTAAAATATTTTTTAAATATGATACTTATTGTTCAGTATTATATTTTTAGATATTGAATATATTTTAAATGTGTTATTTTCAATTTTATATTAGTTTTGTATGTTTATGATATTTTATGAAAATAATTTATAGTTTTGGATTTGCTAGTATTTCGAGTATATTTTAATATTTTTTTTGTTGGATTTGCAGAGATGTGGTGATGGAACCTAGTATAGTTGTGAGGATAAGGTTGTCATGTCGGTGCCACTGAGTAAACCGAGGGTTGGACATAGAGACGTCGTTAGCTTCAATCGTTGGTGCTACTGGAATGACATAGAAGATGATGAAATGGTGAAGATCGTGACCTTTAATAAACAGAGACACTTGGAGATTCCACAGCGGATTCTCCAAGGTTAGACTGACTTGTGAGAAGTGTTGTGTTGATTTGTGTGTGCCATGAAGAAAAATAGTGTTTTGAAAGAAAATTAATGTTTTGAAAGAAGAGAAAAAATGTAGAGGAGCGATACAGCTCTTGAGAAGTGTTGTTTTGATCATAAATAGAGTTTAAATAGAGAATACAAGTCCTAGAAGTTAGGTAACAAACAAGAGGACAAGAGACCTATTCTAACAGAGACGAAGAAGTCATTAATTGTGACCAAGTCAAGTGACTGAGTCATACTCTAAGATTGAAGACAATAAACATGTAATAAGATATCGCCACTTACTTGACACTTGTATTTGATTATTATTCCTCTGAGTATGTGAATTAAAGTCTCCTCAGATCAAAGAACAATTATCTCTCTTCCTCTTCAAGAGCAACGATGATGGGAAATTTTCTTTGCAGACTTTAAGAGGTTAATGTTTCTCAAAAATCTTTATTTCAATTCCTTATTACTTTGGCATTCTGCTCCAATTGTGTTATTTGTTAAGGTAACTTTCTATTTGTTTCATGGAGATCATCTCTATGTTTATGGTCAACGACATGATCTTCTCTTTCTCTCTACATAATGGTCTTGTTCATTTGTATAGTTGGAGATACATTCAGATCCATTTGTATAATCCATTTGGGTGATGTTCATGTTCTGAGATGCATTGATAGTATTTTGAGATGCATTGATATTTGTGGGTGTATTTGAAATACGCATTTGAAAAAATAGGGTTATCTTGGAAAATCCAGTTTTTATCCAAAAATTCATGTTTTATCTCAGAAAATCATGTTTTCCTCGAAAAACCACGTTTTGCCCGGAAATCACGTTTTTCCCGCAAAACCACGTTTTTCCTGGAAAAATCACTATTTGTTTCGGAAAATCATGTTTTTCCCTGAAAAATCACATTTTCCCAGAAAATCTAATTTTTACCCCGGAAAATCACGTTTTATCCAAAAAAATTACGTTTTCCGCAAAATCACATTTTTCCCTAGTAAATTACAATTTTTCTCGGAAAATCAAGTTTTCAGGCAAATCACGTTTTATTCCGAAAAATCACGTTTTAATCCCAAAAAATCACGCTTCCCAAAAATCACGTTTTCTCCCGGAAAACAACGTTTTGTTCCACGAATCACGTTTTGTCTCGGAAAATCACGTTTTCCCAAAATATCACAAATTGTCCCGAAAATCACGTTTTTATCCCGGAAAATCACGTTTTGTCCAAAAAATCATGTTTTCCCCGAAAAACCACATTTTTCCCCGAAAAACCACATTTTCCCCCGAAAAAACCACATTTTTCCCCGAAAAAACCACATTTTCCCCGAAAAACCACATTTTTCCAGGAAATCACATTTTTTCTTGCAAAATCATTTTTTTATCCCTGAAAATCACGTTTTGTCCCAAAAATCACGTTTTCCGAAAAATCACGTTTTTCAGAAAATTACGGTTTTTCTCGGAAAATCAAGTTTTCAGGAAAATCATGTTTTACCCCGGAAAATCAGGTTTTTCCCAGAAAATCACGTTTTCCCAGAAAATCACAAATTGTCTCGAAAAGTCTAGTTTTTTCCTGGAAAATCACGTTTTTATCCTTAAAAATCACGTGTTGTCCGAAAAATCACATTTTCCTTGAAAATCATATTTTGTCCAGGAAATCAAAATTTTTCTTTCAAAATTACCATTTTTATCCCGGAAAATCACGTTTTGTCCTGGAAAATCACGTTTTCCCGTAAAATAACATTTTCCCGCAAAATCACGTATTGTCCCGAAAAATCACGTGTTGTCCCGCAAAATCATGTTTTGTCCCGGAAATACACGGAAATCAAGTTTTCCCAATGTTTTTCGAGGAAAATGTGATTTTTTAGGGAAAACATTATTTCCGGGGAAAAAGTGATTTTCCGGCGAAAACGTGATTTTTCTGAGGAAAATGTGATTTCCTAGAAAAAACCTGATTTTCTTGGAAAAACGTGATTTTCTTGGAAAAAACGTGATTTTCTTTGAGTATTTTAGTCTCCATCATCATTGAATCCTTTTCTCTTTGTTTGTTGTGAAAGACATGATCTTCTCTTTAATGAAAGATCGAACTACTTGTGATTTATTTAGGTTCATCAATATTCACTTGATTCTTATTTTCATACAGTTTAATCAGGGAGCCAAAATGGCTGGGGAACTTGTGTCGTTTGGGATACAAAAACTTTGGGATCTACTGAGCCAAGAATACACACAGTTTAAGGGAGTTGAAGATCAAGTAACAGAACTAAAAACTGATTTGAACAGATTAAAGTCATTTTTGAAAGATGCAGATGTTAAAAAGCATAAAAACACAATGGTGCGAAACTGTATGGAAGAGATCAAGGAGATCATATATGATGCAGAAGATATACTTGAGACCTTTATTCTAAGAGACCAACTCAGAAGAACTGGTGGCATCAAGAAGCGTTTCAGAAGGTTTGTTGACCGTAGGAATTTTGCATCCGATATGGGAGGCATATATAAGAGGATTTCNTTCCGATATGGGAGGCATAAATAAGAGGATTTCGCAAGTTATCATCAATATGCAGACTTTTGGGGTAGTGCAACAGATCGTTGTTGATGGCATCGAAAATTCTTTTCCTCTTCAAAAAAGTATAAGGGAGATGCGGCAAGAATTTGTCGGGGAGTGCGAAACGGATCTTGTGGGATTGGAAGCAAACGTTGAGAAATTGGTTGAATATTTGGTGGAGGAAGATAATGTTCAAGTAGTTTCTGTTATCGGGATGGGTGGTCTTGGCAAAACCACTCTTGCTAGACAAACTTTCAATCATGATAAGGTTAAAAGTAATTTTGATAGACTCGCATGGGTGTGCGTCACACAAGAGTTTAATAGGAAATATGTGTGGCAAACGATCTTGAAAAGTTTCAAAACTAAAGAGGAGGACGATAAAATCATGCGAATGGAAGAAGATACACTCCAAGTTGAACTCTTTCAGATGTTGGAAACATCCAAGTCACTGATTGTCATGGATGACATATGGGAACAAGAACACTGGGATCGAATACGTAAAATATTTCCAACAACAAAAGGTGACATCTTATTATACTAATTAGATTAGAAGAAAGATGAAGATAGATCACACTCATGGTGTTGTTTTGTGTTTAAAGAGTACAAATGTGTTGCAGGTTGGAAGGTGTTGCTTACTTCTCGAAATGCGAGTGTGGCGGTTTATGGAAATACACTTATCAAATTTGAACCTCAATTCCTAACTAATCAAGAGAGTTGGACACTTTTTCAAAGGATAGCATTTCCGAGGAAAGAAGCATCTGGTAAGCACTAAATTTTGAATAACTTCTTGGAGTATTTTATTACCACGTTCTATGAAGTTGTATATATTTTTTCTAATGGTCCAGATGAAGTTATGGAAATTGATGATGGAATGGAAAAAATGGGTAGGCAAATGGTCAAACATTGTGGGGGATTGCCTTTAGCTGTCAGAGTGTTAGGAGGCTTGTTGGCTGCAAAATACACACCACATGATTGGAAACGACTCTCTGATAATATTGGATCTCACATAATGGGAGGAAGAACTGATTTCAATGACGGGGAAAACACTTCATTGAACCATGTATTGTCTCTGAGCTTTGCAGAGTTGCCTAGTTATTTGAAGTATTGCTTCCTCTATTTGGCCCATTTTCCAGAAGATTATGACATAGATGTAGAAATATTGTCATATCATTGGGCTTCAGAAGGAATACTGCATTATGATAGAGAGAAC
>OVAU01003306.1:0-11237 GCA_900406315.1 Biscutella laevigata subsp. laevigata
GAAATTTTATACTAATTAATATTTATTATTTTATGATACCTAAAATTAAATCCAAACTTCAAAAGTATATACAAAATTAAATTTTTATTGTACTTAAATATATTTAGACATTTGAAATGTTTTTTTTTTGTCGGCCACATTTGAAATGTTTGTTAAATGCATTAATATAAAGTTTTTGTTGAATACATATTAATTTAATTTATTTATAAAGGATGATCCAATCATATTTTTTAACCCACATTCAAATATTTATCCAAATTTTGATTTTAATTGGTTCGATTCGACAAACTTTCACCGATAACCGAACTAATCAATATGATTTGACAAAACTACACCTTTGATTTATTATTTAATGTATTTGTCAAAAAAGTTCACTTAAATCAAATGGTTGTAGTCTTACATATTATCTTTGAGTTCAAGAGTTCGAAAATTTTTAGTTAATTATTTTAGGGGTACCACATGTCAACACGGGAGAGTACCCCTTCTCCTATTATATATAAAATTGTTTAAAAAAAATTTAATGAGAAAACTGACCAACACATAATAGACAGAAATTTAAGTTATATATAAAGAAGTTCATACCTTTCAATAATATGATTAACGAAGGTGGTTTGTCGGAAATCCCGAAATGAAATAAATTTTCATAGATCGTAAACCAAGACAGTTCATGTTCGACAAAATATGGATTGGTAAAAGATGGTCGATGGAGACTATTGAAGATGGATAAGAATTATGAGCAGGGGCGGATCACGAGTGAATTTAAGGTGGGTCAAAAATATTAATTTATAAAAAAGTTTAGAAATACATTAGGTAATGTTTGATCTATAGTGCTAAGGTAGTTTAAGAGGCTATGTTAACAAATATGCTACTATATTTTTCATTGAACATATACACAATTTAAGTTATTATTTAAAATTTGGGTGGGTCATGTGACCCACTTTGGCTTCAAGTGGATCCGCCCTTGATCATGAGGGAGAGAGGAGAATTTTGTGGAAAAAATTATTAGATGTAGACATGAAATTTCACGACGGATAAAAAAAATTTGGAATTGAATATTGAAGGAGTTACGAGAGATTCAAGAACTCAATCGGAATAGTTGATGCGTCCAAAAACTTAAAAAGGCATATACAAAGATGAGGAATTGTATTGACAATATAGATAAGTAGCTAAAAGAAAAAAAACCATAATAGGAAGTACTTTTGTGTTCAAACAAAACAACGAAAAACAAGAAATAGAATGCAAGGTTGAAGAATAAGGAGGGTGAATGAGTACAAGATGACAGAGGTCCCTCCTCGATAGGAGAATTGTAAACGATTGAATATAAATAATGTTTTTCGGTAGTAAAGTCTACCTTTTTTTCATATTATGACATTGCTTAAATAGGGAAATTATGAGCTAACTCCTTACAACTTAGAAAGATAAAACGTGGAGTAACTACTACAAAACAGGAATGAAAATAGAAACTTGGGGAAGAATACTTCTCCCACTCTTATTAACTACTGGAAAATAGGAACAACGAACGAGCTTCTTTGAATCAGTCTTAGAGCTCACAAATATTTAGGATTGGGCCTCCTAAGTCGAATGGGCCTGGTCTGCAATTCCTCTTGGGCTTTGGCCTGCTTCTCTTCTTGGGCTTCAGATATGGTCCTATCATCACTCCCCCCCAAAAAATCTTGTCCGCAAGATTCACGATGAAATCACGAAAACTTGCCTGAAGTTGGGATTCATCTTCCCACGTTGAATCCTCAGTCGAGAGTCCCTTCCACTGCACGAGAACCTGCGGAATTTGGAGACCACCCCGCGCAATCCACCGGCATTTAAGGGCCGTCGCCGGTTGGAATTGGAGATGCCCAGATTCTTGTAATGGCTGCAATGTACCTGGTTGTGGTGTATCATTTCCGACGTGGAGCTTGAGGAGAGAAACGTGGAAGGTCGGATGAATTCATGATCCTTCCGGCAGGCAGAGACGATTTGCGACAGCTCTGTCTCGAGCTTCCACCAGAAAGGGTCCGAAAAATCGAATCGAGAGTTTCTGTGACGTCCGACGAAGAACAGATTTCTGTTAATACGGCTTCAAACAAAGATAGACCCAGTCGCCGACTTTGAATTCGACATCCCGACGCTTAGTATCTGCAAGTTGTTTCATCCGATTGTTCGTTGCCTCAAGATGCCCTTTGAGATCCGAGAGCAATTCGTCGCGTGTACGAAGCTGTTCGTCGAGCTCGTCTATCATTGTAGAACCAATCTCATAAGCTGGGATCGGAGGAGGCGGTCGTCCATAGAGAGCCTGAAACAGGGTCATCTTTGTTGAATAATGGTACGTTGTGTTATATCAGTATTCATCCCACAGAAGCAAGGATCTCCATTGTGTTGGTCGATCATGAACGAAACAACGGAGAAACTTTTCGATACAACGATTAACCACCTCGGTTTGACCGTCGAATTGAGGGTGATAAGTTGTAGACATTCGAAGTCGGGTTCTAGCGAGTTTCCAGAATTATCGCCAGAAGAGACTGATGAACACCGGATCCTTATCACTGATGATGGAACGAGGCATACCGTGGAGTTTAACTACAAAGTCCACACATCAAGAAGCCACAATTTTCGCCGTGTAAGGATGATTGAGAGCAACGAGATGACCGTATTTGGATAATCGATCGACAACGACCATGATGGACGTGTGACCATCTGAGCGAAGAATCCCATCCACAAAATCCATCGACACATCTTCCCAAACCTGACAAGGAATTAGTTGAGGTTGCAGCAACCCAGCAAGAGACATGGTTTGAGATTTGGCTTGCTGGCAGATCGAACATGCATCTAAATAATCGTGGATGATGCGGTGCATCGACGACCATTAATACTGTCGCGCGAGTCTCTGATATGTTCTTAACACTCTTAAATGACCTCCCAATGGAGTATCGTGATGCTCTTTCAATAGCTGTTGAATGAACGGAGAATTAGGAGGAATTACTACGCGGTTATGATAGCATACCAGATTGTTTTACATGCGTAGGGCTGTCCTTGTTTGTCGATTGCGAGTTGTCCAATACGACACATGTACGGATCGGTCTTTATGAGGGATCGAAGGTTATCCTAGAGAGAGCTCTCTTGAACAAAAATAGCGTCTAACGGAGGACTGTCGTGGATGCGAGAGAGTGCATCAACTGCGGCGTTGGCGGATCCTGATTTGTAGGTAATCTCGTAGTCATACCCAACCAATTTTCCCATCCATTTTTACTGATCTGGTGTGAGAATTCGTTGCTCTAATAGATATCACAAACTTTTCTGATCAGTTTGTATTGTGAAGTGTCCGCCGAGGAGATAGGGTCTCCAAGTGCGAATAGCCACAACAATGGCAAGCATCTCTCTTGCATAAGTGGACCACGACTGTTTAGTAATCCCCAACGTTCTGCTCATGTAAGCAATTAGCTGACCGTTTTGTGAAAGAACAGCCCTGATTCCCTCACCAAAGCATCTTTCTGAATAACAAAAGTTTTAGAGAAATCAGGCAGAGTAAGTGTAGGTGTGGTGGTGAGAGCTTGTTTGAGTGCAGCAAAAGCTGCTTCAGCACTATCGTCCCATGGGAATTGTCCTTTGCGTAGGAGGTTTGTTAATGGTTTTGCGATGCTGCCGTAATCACGAACGAACTTGCGATAATATCCCCTAAGCCCCAAAAAACCCCGCAATTCAGTAGTGGTTGACGACACTGGCCAATCGAGCATTGCTTGGATCTTTGACTGATCGACTTTGACACTTGTGGATGATATAATATGGCCCAGGTATTCTAACTCCTTCTTGCCAAATTCACACTTTTTGAACTTCATTGATAATTATTGTTGGCGCAGGATAGTAAAGACAACACGTATATGAAGAAGATGATCATCCCATGACCCACTGTAGATTAGAATGTCATCAAAGAAAACGAGAACGGAGCAGCGCAACAGAGGTCGAAAAATCGAGTTCATAAGAGCTTGAAACGTTGATGGAGCATTGCATAAGCCAAAAGTCATGACAAGATACTCGTGCTCGTTGTGTGTACGAAAAGCTGTTTTCGGAATATCAATGGTGTGCATACGAACCTGGTGATACCCGACGGTGAGATCGAGCTTGGTGAAGAAAGAAGCCTCGTGCAGTTCGTCGAGCATGTCATCGGCCGTAGGGATATGAAATCTGTCCTTGATAGTAGCATTGTTGAGAGCGCGATAGTCAGTACAAAAGCGCTAGGTACCATCCTTCTTAACTAGCAATTCCTGTGATGAAAAGGGACTGGAACTACAACGAATTATCCCTGTCTGTAGCATTGAATTCACTTGTCGTTCGATCTCGTATTTCTGAAAATAGACATAATGATATGGTCGTACATTAATTGGGTCGGTTCCCTCTTTCAGGTTGATGTGGTGTTTGATATGGCATGTCGGAGGAAGAGTTGATGGCGCTACAAACAGGTCATCGAATTCGGCTAGGAGTTGCTTGACATCGTGGTCAAGAGGGACAAGTTTTAGTTCGGAGTGTGATTCTGTGATGTATAAAGCAAACAGAGAATCCCCTTGACGAGCGTTCTTTTGTATAGCAATGGTGGATATCGCGATAGTCTGAGAGGATTGCAACCCTTGGAGGACAACCAGTTGATCATTCCACAAAAAATTAGCGTCTGTGCTTTCCAAACACAAGTCATCAGACCTAGATCACCCAACCAGTGCATTTCGAGGACCAAGTCTACGACGGCTAACTGTAAAGCGTACAAGGTGAGTTCAAAAACTGTATTGCCGATTGTTACCTTAACCTTATCATATCTTCCTTTGCAATGCAGGGGAAAACCGTTAGCCACTTTCACGGTAAACGGCTGAGTTTGTGTCATCTTGAGTTCGAGTTTCTGGGCGATTATCTCATTGATGAAGTTGTGAGTAGATCCGCTATCGACCAAGGCGATGAGCGTAGTGCTCTGAATGGTGGTATGTAGTTGAATGGTCTGAGACGCATTCCAGCTTGCTAGGGCGTAGAGAGATATGGTCAGAGCGTCTTCCTCGGGATCGTTGTTAGCTGCAACCTCCTCCTTAGTCTACTCTTCTCTTTCCATGAAGAACAATTGTGGTTGCTTGCAGCGATGTCTAGGTATGAACTTTTCGTCGGAACTGAAACATAAGCCTAAGCTCCTCTTCTTCTTTAACTCTCACTACTTAACTTCCTGGGTGTTCTGATAAAGGTTCACGATGTTCGGCAGGTTCATGCTGGAAGGCGGGTTTTCATTAGCAGGTGGCGTCAGTTGAAGAGTGAATTGTGTTGGTGTGCGTCTCTGACGTTGGAGCTGATCGTCGCACAACTTTGCCAGATCGAAGATCTCCTTCTCTATCTGAGGTCGAAACATTCGGACAGCATCTGTAATTGAGGGATTCAATCCTCCCATGAATGTTTCTACCAGAGCCTTTTGGGTTCAAACGACGACTTTGTTTTGAAGCCTCTCAAATTCCTTTTGGTAATCACGTAACGAGCCGACTTGTCTGATTTTGGAGAGAGCCTCGTCGAAGTTTACACCATCAGCGGGCCCAAACCTGGACCAAAGTTCCATCTCAAATACTTCCCAGGTAACTTCGACCCTCGACTCCTCTAATGCGCGAACCGTAGCTTGCCACTATTCATTAGCTTCAACTTCCAAGTGATAAGAAGCAAAATTGACTCTCTGTTTTCTAGATAAATCTTGATAAGAGAAGTACTGCTTCGCCTTAGTGATCCATGCTGTCGGATCTCCTTCTTCGAATTTTGGAAAGCTGAGTTTGACATATCGATTGTTGCCAGCCGCGTGTTGTCAAAACAAAGGAGCATGGTGTCGTTCTTGTTCGCCTTGCTCGTCATTGCGTTGGTTGCGAACTGAACGATTGTCATCATGAGAACAGCTTGATGCGTCATCGTGAGGTTGATGCATCAATTCCTGCATTCTGGTCATTTGCTCTTCCATTATGCGGCGAAACGTGTCTTCCATGGTGCGAAACCGGTCTTGCATACTGGTACTGATAGAGGCGATCTCATCTTGGAGGACTCCCACATTGAGCTCCAAGTTGTCGAGTCTATCCTTGTTGGTAGCCATGGACTTAACTGTTGAGGTTATTTCCGAGGCTATGTTTTTAGATTGTCTGGTTGGTGGAATGGTGGTGTAGGGAATGAATAGAAATGGTTTGTGTTTAGTGAAAGATAGTTGCTCTGATATCACTAATAGAGGTCCCTCCTCAAAGCTAGAAGAATTGTAAACGATTGAATACAACTGATGTTTTTGCGGTAGTAAAGTCTACCTTTTCTCATATTATGACATTGCTTAAATAGGGAAATTAGGAGGTAACTCCTTACAACTTGGAAACATAAAACGTGGAGTAACTACTCCTACAAAACAGGAATGGAAATAGAAATAGAAACTTGGGGAATAATACTTCTCCCACTCTTATTAACTACTGGAAAATAGGAACAACGAACGAGCTTCTTTGAATCAGTCTTGGAGCTCACGAATACTTAAGATTGGGCCTCCTAAGTTGAATGGGCCTGGTCTGCAATTCCTCTTGGGGTTTGGCCTGCTTCTCTTCCTGGGCTCCAAATATGGTCCTATCACAAGATGATAAAGAAATAGAGAGAGTGGCGGGATAATATTTTGAGGAGTTATTTACGACGATATCACCAACAATAATGGTAACATGAAAAATGAATGAGATACTGACGGCAAAAAAAAAGAGGAAATAAAACATGCATTATTCAAGATCAATTCATAGAAAGCGTCAAGATCAAATGGTATGACGACCCTAATTTTTCAGCTGGTTTGGAATAATCTGAAGACAGATCTGGTAGGAGTAGTAGATTAGTTTGTTTTTTTGTCACAATACATGCATTAAGGGGGAATCAATCCCGAGTAACACAGAGATCGCACTAGTACAAACCACTAGGCTTACATGTCTTGGTTGAGTAGTAGATTAATTTATGAAAATCATTTTTTATCCTCATTTGAACTTGAAAATATACGTTTAATCCCCAAGAAAGAAAGACCAATAATATGTTGGTGTTTTGACCATGTCTATGCAACATAGTATACAAGATTATTCTAAAGGTGTTATGTGAGCGACCGAAGACGATGTTGATATCGTTGATTTCAAAAATATAATGTTCTTTTGTACGGACTCGTTTAATTTTGGACAATATATTCATACACATTAAATGTTTCATGAATTCCAGACGAGTAATTCATGTGATGAGAAATCATGGCAATTAAGACATAAATTTGTAAAGCTTAAGATAGGTTGGAATGTCGATTCATAGAGGAAATACAAAGGAAAATGGGTTTCGATGAGAGATGGATTACATGGATCATGCGATGTATATAATCGGTTAACTATAAGGTTCTAGTAAATGACAACCAAAGGGGCATATCGTACCTAACTGGGGTTTATGACAAGAGGACCATCTTTCTCCGTATTTGTTTATAATTTGCACAAAGTTGTTGATAGTAAATATAAGAGAGGCAAAAACTATAAAAAGGATAGTCTAGATAAAAATAGCGCGACAAAACCCGTCAGAGCATTTCCAATGTATTACTCCATTTTTTATTCCAAAACAACAAAAATTATAGTAACTACAAAATGGAGTTAGGTTTTCCTTTAATGTATTACTCCATTTTTTATTCCAAAAAGAATATTAAAATTATTTTTTTAGTTTGTACTTTACTATTAATTGCTAATAATTCACTTTATTTATAAACTTAACAAATTGACCTTTTTTCGAAATATAAGCTATATTATTATTTTAAATTAACTATTACATTATTGAAAATGACACATTACACCATAAGAAAATTAACAAAACAAAGTAGATTATTAATTTATTCATCACCATTTGAATATTTTTCCCAAATATGATCAATTCACGCATTTCGAAGTGAGAAATGAGCGTCTTTATTTTTAATTTCTCTAAATCGAGCAAGGAAATTTTGGAACCGAATATTATTGTTTGGAACCGAATATTATTGTTTGGAACTGAATACTCTCTGAATATTATTTTGGAACTGAAAATTTTGGAACTGAAAATTTTGGAACTGAATATTATCAAAAAAGGGTTGAACAACAACAAGATATGCATCAATCTAATTCGTTTGGACAATATTTTAATGATTTAGGGGATCCGGAAGTGGTTTACTGGATTATTAAGTTTTATTTTAATTTGAGTTTTTTATGTTATGTTATTTTTGATTTCAGTTTTTATGTTTTTAATTTAACCTTTTAATTTTAGTATTTATATTTTTAAAATTATCATTATCAGTTTATGTCATTATCTTTTTAATAACAAAAAATTAATAAGATTATGAAGTTTTATTTTGTCAAATAAATTATTATAACTCCCCAAATCATTTAAAATTTGAAGGACTATTTTATAAATAAAAAAGTTCAATTCCAAAATGTAGTGAAAAATGGGATTACTTCATATTTGAAGTAAAAAAATGGAATTACTCCATTTTAGAGTTGAAAATGGAGTGGGATTGAAGGAAATTTTACTCCAAAATAGAGTTTGAAGTGGGATTTGGAGTGGGGTTGGAGATACTCTTAGTTATGCATATATTGTTTGTGGGCGATAGTTTATTCTTTTTCAAAGCAACAAAGGAACATTACGAGACATTTCTATATATCTTATGAGACTATGAAGCGGCATCGGCGTTGGTGAGAAAGTTCAAGAGGCGACACAGTTGGAGGCACGTAATATCATGGGTATAATCTAGGATTTTCATTATTAAAGAGAGGCTACAAAGTTGGATTGACTCCTAGTCCACGAGGTTTTTGTCCCAAGGAAGGAGGGAGGTGATGATAAAATATGTTTCTACCGGCCTATCCACCTATATATGTTATGCCATACTTTATAAGCTACCTAAGTATATTATTAACGAAACTAACCAGTGTTATCTCAAGGTTTTTGGTGGAGTTCATCGGGGACGAGAAGAGGAATACGTACAGTAGAGAAAATGGAAGAAGTTGTCTCATCAAAATGATGATTGAGGCTTTGATTTTTGGGACATAAGAAAAATCCACTTCACTCATGGCTAAACAATTATGGAGGTTGGTGGATCACCTGAATTTCTTGTTCGCTAGAGTTCTCAAGGGATTCATCAAGAGTTTATAAGTACCCTTCATAGAGCTAGCGGAGTATTATTTCAGGTAGACCTCTAATTAAAAAAAACGACTAATTAAATGGGTGGATACATGATCGTCTGTCATAGTATGAAGAGACCATTGATTACTAGCCCAAACACTGAGGCCAGAAACATGTAATGGGATTAATCGAGATACTTCTCTTATGGTAGATTTTCTAATTAATCTAATACTCCTAAAAAGCATGGAATTTACCATTAATTAGAGACCCCACTGACATTCCTTGGATATAAAACTTCGATCGGATTCCCGACATGATGGCACAAATCATACTTTACGAAAACATACCGTGAAGTCGGGATATGAGATTTGCCAGCAACTAAATTGTAACTCGGAACGTGTGGAAGAACCCGATATGTAAAACCTCTCCTAGTGAATACTTGGGAATTAAAATGGCCACCGAAAGTGCACCACTTTATATGACAAAATTTAAATGGGTTTGTACTGGTAAACTCAAACATCATTAACAGATGAATCGATTGTGACTCAAGGTGTCGTCAGACTTATGAGATGGATAGTGAAGAAATGAACCATGTGTTGTTTGAATGCCCACCAACAATCCAAGCATGGGCAAATTCCCATCGATTTATGAGAATTGGGGCCATCTATTATGGCGCATACCAAAAAGGAAGCAATTAGAAAATTATCTATGAATTAGCTGGTATATTTGGAAAGCACATAACAATAAATATTTTAGAAACATCGACTTGGACAGTAGATTATCACACTAACGGTCGCACAAGCAAAAATGTGAAAAAAGTACAACATGAAAAGTTGAGTTTTGAAGGCATATAACAAGAGTTGTTCGGGATCACACAATTTGCTGGTGTGTGTACTGGGTGGATAACTCTTAGAAGATAACAAATCTGATTTCAAGTTTAGGTTGGTTTGCCCAAAGAGAGGGAGAAAACGAAACTTAAATGGAAGCAAAGACAACACAAAGACTAGATCAACCGGGGCCTCTAGCTCTGGTGGTAAAGGGTTCACAGCTGTGAGTACCGCCACCTGGGTTCGATTCTCGGCCACTGCGGAAATTACCTGTGGGTTGCAGCGCTCCAGGAAACGACACGTGGACCCCTGCTATGTCGGATCACCGATAGCTAACATGTGAGTGGTCTGAATGAACCGATAGCTAACACGTGGATCTCTGCTCTGTCGGGTCACCGATAGCTAACACGTGGACCCTTGCTCTATCGAAAAAGTTGGAATACCTGGTTTATCAAAAAAAAAAAAAAAATACCAAGACGTAGATCTCCACTGCATATCGAAGTGGAAACGTATTATAGGTTATGAAATGTATGATTCAAAAGCAGCAATTGAAGGTATCTTTAACAACAAATTCCGCTGAATTATCCAGCTTTCTGTTCTTACTAAATCTTACTTTGCAGACATTCACATTAAACGTACAATTTTTATGAAGTGTTCTTTTCGTCATATCCCATGTAATACAAATAAATTAACAAAAATGGTATTAAAATAAAAAAAAATAGTATCATTTATATTAGTAATTTATCTCAAATTAGTTAACTAAACATTTTAAAAATTTAAAATAAGTATATGTTGAATACAGTGCAAACCCTCACTTTTTTTGGATCTAAACTAATTTGAGACCATATAACACTACAAGAAAACATCAGTTTTAGGACCACCGAATCAGTCTCAAAGTGGTCGCAAATCGCGAATTTAGGACTGTTTTGCGACCAAACAGTGTAGTCGCAAAATCATGGTCGCAAAATAGAGGAGTCCCAGTTTGGTCGCAAATTTAGGACGCTTTTGCGACCACACTATTCAGTCGCATTTTTGCGACCACACTATTTAGTCATAATGTAGTCACAATTTTTGCGACCACACTATTTAGTCATAATGTAGTCACAATATTTGTGACCAATTTGCGACTAAATGGTGTAGTCGCAAATCAGTCACAAATATTATTAAAATATTATAACCGCCATCGCCGGAGATCGGACCGCCGTGACCGGAGATCGGACCCCGGAGATCGGACCGCCGTCGCCGGAGATCGGACCGCCGGAGATCGGACCGCCGTCGCCGGAGATCGGACCCACC
>OVAU01003307.1:0-10864 GCA_900406315.1 Biscutella laevigata subsp. laevigata
GGCTATGAGTTGAATGATCTCCATTAAGCTCCAAAGGTTGTGAATGATCTTCAAGTCTTCCCAAAATAGTCTTCAAAGGCAGCTCAAATCCATGTGTAAGCTCCGAGTCAACCTGGTCCAATGGGTCTCCTCTAACTCCAAGCTTGAGGTTGGCCAGACATGTATCATCCCCTCCCACTTGAAAAAGATTTGTCCTCAAATCTGTCTTTCCTACAAAGGGGAATATCCAATAAGTCCCATCCATTGTGACCAAGGAACCCAACTCTAAAAGCATACTAATCAAGTCAGTTTCGGGTTCCCAAACAAAACAATGAATCATTCTCAAACCCAAATCAAGCATATCATCAATGGCATAAATCAAGCATAATGTGACTAAGGGTTGGGAAGAGAGTGGCTTAGCCATATAGGTGATGTCACGAATCAAAGAGGTGCTGGTTGAGGCCTTAAATGGCTCCGGGTTGGAGTCAAGTGTCTTAGACCGTGGAGGAGTGACCTAGGTTCCAATGATAGGTTTGCATCTACCCATGGCCGCATGGCGTATTGCACTACAAGCCATTCCTCTAGTCCTACAAAAACAAGCAAACCATGAGTAGAGGTAGGTAGTTCATCAAATGAGAGCATCAACACCACACCCAAGTCATTATAACATATGTCATTAGTTAAGCTCAAATGGACTAAGAGTAAGGAAAGGAGTTGCTCATCCATGTGGGTGGTGTCTTGGATTAGCCCATCTGAAAGACAATGCCTAATAGTCACGGTCTTGATTAACCAAGGAGGAGCTGACCGCGGCCTAGCCAAGGAGCCCTCCATATGAGTCTTTGATGCTCTAAAACCGTGATGGAGTGATGAAGACTCCCAAGGAAAATTGGCATCTATCCATATGGCATAGTGCCTTCCCACGCTTCCATGACCTACAAGGATATCAAGGTCGTGATCATAGCAATATAGTTCAAGGAATAAGGATGTTAGCTTCAATCCCAAGTCACTATTATAAGTAGCATCAAGTAAGTTCGAATGGACTAGAGATAGAGATAGAAGCGGCTCATCCATAAGAGGTTTGAGTTAAATGATCTCATGGAGATGGCAAGGTCTCAAGTTGGCTACTCCTTCTGCCCAAGGTGGTGCCGCTTTGGGTCTTGGCCAAGTGGAGGCGGCCGAACGGCGTCTAGAGTGCTGGTGGGATATGTCTTGGGTGGCCACGCATTGTAGCACTCCACAGTTGATAGAGACTGCTGGTCCATTCGGAGAAGAGTCTATGATCCGCCCATGAAGAGACAAGGAACTTCCAAGAGAGGAATGATCCGTAAGTGGCGGCCACATGTAGCTCCGAGTCGGAGTTAGTTCTCTTCGGCCGTGAGGCTGCGGTCGAAGCATCAAAGAAGGTCCAGCTTCCATGCTTGTCCCCCTAGGCGCCATTGATCCTTGTCATGGAACTAAGTGCCGAACTCTAGTCCAAGATCTCATATAATGGTTCCTACAAAATAGGAAACAACTCAAAGGTGTTACATCTTGAACCATAAAGGTTGGGATAGAAATAGGTTGGCCTTTCTCGGTGGCCTTGACAAATGGTCTTCTATCCAACTCCTTGAGCTTCCAAGGTAAAGATTCATCAAGCACTAGATCAAATGGTAACAAGGTGTCTTGATTCGTAGAGTGTGCTTGTCCTTCTTCATGGCCTTCTTGGGAAGAGACTTCAATCTCTTGCTCAACCATAAGCTCATTTAGTTCTTCTTTTCCTGAAATATGCTCAACTAACTTGGCAGTTGACAAATAACTCAAAGGATAGTTAATAGTAGCATAAGAGTCGAGTATGGGAATAGAAGTAACCAAAGGGGTAGTATGGTTTATTGGAATCTTGGGAAAGTCTTGCTCCCAAGTTCCCAAATATTTGTCCAAGCTCCGGCCAAAGGTACCAAGGTCTTGAAGATGAGCGTCTTGATGCTCCTTGGTTGAGGATTGAGAAGTTAAGTCGGGAATGACACGTACAAGGTAAGAACCGAGAGTCAATGGCTCCAAGTGAGGTTCTTCCTTGTCTTCACAACCTGAAATGACATCATCTCTCACCGCAATGGAGATTAAACTAGCACAAGTATTAGCACAATTAAAATCACAAGGAATAGAGTTAGATATAACCGGATGTGTCAATGATGGAGGTGCGGAGTGGTAGGTACTAAGAGCGGCCGAGTGGGTGGAAACGCTTGCTCATGTAAGGACTCTTGATCTTTGGTGACTTCAAGTAGAAGTGGCTCTAAGTCAATCGAATTGGTCAAGTCACTTTGTTGGCAAGGTAAATCAAGGTAGCCGGAAGTGGAGGAACGGCGGAGTAAGGCATCCTTGAGCTTGAGTAGGCCTCGGTCTATGGCCAACTCAATGGCTATAAGGCCTTTGGATCCAAGCTCAAGATCATGTCTATGCGCGGCCGTTTGCACGGTGTATTGATCATAACAAGATGTTGGATCGGCGTCCGAGGGATAGGATTGCTGCGGCCGATCGGAAGACATTGGATATGGACAGCCGGAAAAAGTGGCCGGCGGCGGTGGCGGCGATCACCGGAGTAGTTGGTCGGAGATTCGCTGGTGCATACGGTGGTGCTGATGGTGGCCCGGTTGAAGTTGATGGCTATCATAGGTCGCGGCCGAGGAATTGTATCGAGGGTGGCCGCGGCCGTCAATGGAATGTAACGCGGCTGACGCGAACGGATGGTTGGATCTGTGCGGTGGTAACTCGCCGGAAAAGTGAGGTGGTCGCCGGAGGCCGCCGTAATAGGAGTTGGCCGCTGGAAGGTCCGATGGTCGGCTGGGTGGACGGCTTATAGGCGTTGATCGTGAAGCTCTCGGTTGATTGAGCTGTTGATGGTTGAACGATCGTTGAAGTCGCGGCCGATCAGATGAGGTGATCGAGGAGCCTCGGCCGGCAAGATAGTGAGTGATCGAAGAAACTTGATTGGCCGGTTGAGAAGTGTTCGAGGCTAGAAGGTTGGATGATCGAGTGCTTCAGGTGGTGTAGTCAGGTGGCACATGATCGAGGGACCTATACTGATGATCGAAGAAATTAGCTCGGGTGATCGCGGCTTGATAGGGTGGTTGAGGTGTTGAAGCTGCGGCTGGTTGGAGGAAGTGATCGAGTGATCGAGAGTCAGAGCGTATCCGGATGATCGAGCTATCGAGGAACTTTGACTGGTCTGCTGTGGAGTGATCAAGTGAAGGTCGTGGCCGGCTGAAGGAAGGTTCCCTCGGGTGATCGAGAAACATGGTCTGATGATCGAGAAACAAATCTGGTCGCATGTACTGATGATCGACGAAATATGACGTGGCCGGGTAGGGCTTGATCGAGGTGATTGGATCAGACGAACATTGAGTGATCGAGGCTTCTTGTCTGGACGGTTGTGAAGTGATCGAGACTTCTCTTTGGGAGGGAAAAGTTGCACAGACGCGGGTCAAAGGAGAATTGGTCGGTCGAAGGGGACCACATGTCGTGAAAAAACCTGCAGCTAGCACCTGCGACACAGGCTGTACGTGGACCACTTTTTTTGAATTTTCGACTTTTGGCTCCTTTCTCCCTTGCTTCTTGGTTCCTTCTTTCCTTACCACAAAAGTAGACATAAGAACCCATTAAATCAGAGCTAACAAGTCCAAAAACACAACTTTAAATTCGATTTAAAGATCTAGGCCAAGAACACTCAAGAAAACCAAGAACACTTTAAAAAAACCGAAATTTGAAAACTTTTCTTCTTTAGAACACAAAAACCGACTAAAACAGAACAAGTAAGCCAGAGAAGACTCAAGAACAAACCGCACAAGAACAACTCTCAAAACAACAAAAACCGATTAAAACACTTAAACCAACAAAAACCAAAATCTTTTCGGGGTTTTCTTGAAAAGGTGCAAACTTTAAACACACAAGAAAACTGGAGACACGAAATAAGACAGATCTAAGCTACTAAAAGCAAAAGACAACACAGCAAAAACCGAATCAACGAACAAGATAAAACCGGAAGAATCTAAAGCATAAGAAACGGTTAAAACTAAAAGAACAAGATGAAAGGAGTTAAGGATACTCCCTGATGGTTTTGTGGAACTCCTCTAGGCTGTTTGGGTGGCTCTGATACCACTTGACACAATCTTGCCTAGGATGCCAACCAAGATCTAATGAGGAGAAGTGGAGTTGAGCTGCGGATGAGTGGGGGTATGGGGTGGAGAGTGAAAAGGCGGAAGCTTTGTGACTTGAGGATGAAGATGGAGCCTTTGAGGGGACTGTTGATGATGATGGAAGCTCCGAATGGTGAGATCTTGAAGCTTTCCTGATGGAAATGGAAGGTGCGAGAGTTTAGCCGAAGGTAGAGATGAGAGGATGGTCTTGAAGAGCGGATGGTATGGAGATGGAACCGAGACGGGATGATGCTGCTGTGGTGAAGAACTGATGTTGAAGAGGGCGGAGTGAAATGAGATGGAGTGAAGGCCGAATTGATGAGGATGATAAGAGGTCGTCGGGTAACAATAGAGGTGGAAGATGGTAGCAATGGATAGGGATGAAGAGAAACGAAAATGGTGGATTGATATGGACCACAAGAGAGATGGAAACTCTCTTGATACACCTTAATAAGCCTAAGATATGACACACTTAGGGATTTGAGAAATATGACTCATTCTCAAAGTGAACTTCCATGAGAGAAATCTCTTGTTTTTGATAAAATGAAAGTTAAAGACAAAAGTTGGCTTACAAGGAGTTTATATACTACGGAAAAGGAAGCAACCTAAACCCTAGCATAAACTCTAAACACTTAACCAAACGCCAATAACCAAATAACAATATAGAACCAAAACGCTTCCTTTAAGGCCATAAACCTTTGGTTGAGTCTTGGTGCGGTCTTAGGAGGTATCTACTGTGCAATGAGCCTCATTAAACCGCCAATGGGTAAACCCAGTGGGACAACCCCATTGGTAGGAAGAGTACTCAGAGATCTCAAAGAACCGACTTAAGCACTTGAAGAAAAGATGAGGAAGTAGCATGGGTTCGACTTTTCCTTCTTCTTCAAGTGATGATAAAGATCCATGGCTTGAGTCTTGAGGCTATGAGTTGAATGATCTCCATTAAGCTCCAAAGGTTGTAAATGATCTTCAAGTCTTCCCAAAATAGTCTTCAAAGGCAGCTCAAATCCATGTGTAAGCTCCATGTCAAGCTGGTCCAATGGGTCTCCTCTAGCTCCAAGCTTGAGGCTGGTCAGGCGTGTATCAGATCGTATCAGACTATGTAGGCGGGAGATATCTAGATGGAGAAAGCGGGATCAATGTAATTCAGACAAACAAATTAAAGATCTGAAACGGACACTGGATGTCGCTCAGGCTAATAGCAACCTGACAACGGAAGAGGTCCGTGAGGCCCAACAAAATCTCCAAATCGCAATTAACGACGAAGAAATCTTCTGGAAACAAAAAGCCGGAAAGCGGATTGTAGGGATCCTGACGAATGAGGGCGAGTGGATAGAGGACGAAGAGAGACAGTAAAGGCGGTGGCGGTGGAGTTTTTCACCCGAAATTTCCAGACCGCGGGTTCGATAAATGTTGACGTTACGCTGGGAAATATTCTCCAGATGGTGTCTTTGACTATGAATGAGGAACTCTGTAAATTGGCCTCGAGGGAGGAAATTACCGAGGCCTTGCTCGCGATCAACCCAGAGAAGGCTCCTGGGCCATATGGTATGACGACATTATTCTTCCAACAGTACTGGTCGGAGGTCAGTGAGGACGTGATTAGGACCGTCCAAAATTTTCTAGAATCTGGGATTTGGGACCCATGGTTAAACGAGACAAACCTATGTCTCATACCCAAGATAACCAGGCCAAGGACGATGGCAAATTTCCGGCTGATTAGTCTATGTAACGTCTGTTACAAAATCATCTTGAAACTTTTGAGCCAAGGACTCAAACGAATACTTCCGGCGATTATATCAGAAACACAATCAGCGTTTGTCTCCGGAAGGGCAATATCTGACAACATACTCCTGGCACAGGAGACACTGCATGCCGTGAATACTCAACCGCGATGCAGTGCGGGTTTCATGGCAGTCAAGACGGATATGAGTAAAGCCTATGACAGGGTTGAATGGAATTTCCTACAGACCTTGATGGAACGTCTGGGTTTCTGCCCAACGTGGGTAGGCTGGATAATGGAATGTATTTGATCAGTATCGTATAGTGTACTGATCAACGGAATCCTCGTTGGCCATATTACCCCTACGCGGGGTATCCGACAGGGGGATCCCTATCCCCATACATCTTTATCCTGTGTACGGAAGTGCTAATAGCTAATCTCACGGCATCTACAGATGCAGTCTTAATTATAGGGGTAAAAGTAGCCCGGACAAGCCCTCCAATTTCACATCTGCTATTTGTGGATGATAGTCTCTTCTTCTGTAGGGCGGATCCACAACAATACCAGACCCTGCAATTGCAAATTTATGATGGGGTAATAACTCGGGATTGAGAGGAATGCATTGACTATCATGGAAAAAACTGTGTCTTCCCAAGGCAGCAGGAGGACTGGGATTCCGGTCGCTTGAGTCATTTAATAGAGCTTTACTCGCAAACCAACTATGACGACTTGAGCGGTTTCCAGATTTGCCATTTGCGAAGGTGTTCAAAGGTAGATATTATCCAAATTCGCACCCCTTTGAAGCCACTACTGGTCATCGACCATCCTATGGCTGGCGTAGCATTATGGCGGCCAAGGAACTGACACTAAAGGGAGTCATACGCATGGTTGGATCCGGGGGGCAGGCCCTCATGTGTTCGGATCCATGGCTTCCCACAAACCCGGCTCGACCTTTGCGAGCGTGTGGTAACCTGGCACAGCCACCACAGATCCATAGCCGAGTCCAGTCTATAATCCATCCGGTGACCGGGTTGTGGGACATGAGGGCTCTCCAGGAGAATGTGGATCCCGAGGATATCCCACTGATATGCAAAATCAATCCGAGCAGACGACTTCGTCCGGATAGGAATTGATTAAATCTGACAAACTCCAGAATCTACTCAGTCAAAACTGGCTACTTGCTAGACATTGAGAATCGAGACGATGGCATATCGTTCGGTTACAACTGCCATCACTCAACCCACTTAAAGAACGAGTGTGGAAATTGGCGGCACTGAAGAGACTATGTCATTTCACGTGGCAAGCTCTTTATGGAGCCGTTGCGGTAATAGACTAGCTTACTAAGCGGCATTTAGAACAAGACTCAATATGTCATGTGCCCTCCAGCACACCAAGTATGGGCGCTTGCTCCTACTTTTATAACAGCATCGAGATTTCCCTCGGAGAGTCTGTTTGAGAATATGAACTTCCTACTCTCACGTACCACTGGTGCGACAGGGGCCACAACCAATCCACCAACAGGGTGCTTCCCTTGGATTATTTGGTATATCTGGAAGGCCAGGAATGAGAAGGTATTCCGAGGAGGGGAATGGGACCCCCAGACACCCTTAACCTTGCCATCCGGGAACATGAGGCATGGATAGCGGCGAACGTTATTGACCCCAGGATGGGAGAAGACGAGATTAATCCCGTCACTCCTCGAATGAGAGGACGGGGACCACCCGACCCTCAACCCATATTTACATGTCGCTTTAATGGTGCATGGAAGGATAAGGACAACACTAGTGGGATTGGATGGATTCTACACCTCTCGGATGGAACCACCGATCTCATCGGAATGCGAGGAACGCCTCATGGTCTTTCCCCCGCACATGTGGAACTAAAAGGTCTTATTTGGGCCATGGAGGGTATACTCCGGAGACAACAATTTTGTGACCACTTCGTCACTGACTCTCTCGATCTCATCAATATGATTCAGAATCTGTCGGGCTGGCCAGCCTTCACATCGGATCTAGAGGAGCTTCAAGACCATCGAAATGGGATACCGAACGTCATGATCGTGTACGAGTCAAGAGTGAACAACAAGAAGGCGGATTTTTTGGCTAGAAGGGCAAGAGAACGCCAACAACTATTCTCGTTTATTGGAACTTCGCTTCCGCATTGACTCTTCGATGAAGTATGCATCTTTGAAAATCCAGAATAGTTCGTTTGTACCAAGTTTCGTGACAAAAAATAATGAAAAATTAGTATCCTATAACTATAAAGTGAATGAGAGAGAGCGTTTATGAAGTGTTAAACTCAAGTGGATCTCTTTCTAAACAATAATTCAATACCAATTTTTAAATTTGTTTTAATTAATGACACTTTTGGAAGTCTGATTTGTTGTATTTTTTTTTCACTTAATAAATTAAACAAAAGAAAATTTACAAAATACATGAAACAAAAGAAAAATTTTATGGTACGAGAAACAAAAGAACATTTCTCCAAAGTCAAAATTTTAACAACTAAAAAAACAAAAATGGATCTAAAGATTTGAAACTTAAAATTGATTGCATGAATAAACTTCCCTCTTGGATCATATCTCTTGCCCCTATAGGGAATAAGAAGACGAAGAGATAAGATCTTGACTACTTAGCAGCATGACGGCGAAAACTCCATAGAAGTTTGAGAACCGTCGAAAATAGCTTGAACCGGTGTTATCAGAAACTTCCGGAAAAAAAGAGAGAAGAGTTTGAACAGATCTCACCTAGATCTTTTAACTAGATCGAGTGGAGGAAAAGCCAACATCAATCTTCAACCGAAGAAGAAGAAGTAGGGTGACAAGGTGAAAGCCAAAAGATTCAGGAAAAATTAAGAAGATCATCAAAACAACCAAACAGAAATTAAACCCTAGATCTAAAAGGGTAAGAAAACCAAAACTATAAACAAAAACAAAATCAAAACTGATGTTGTTGATGTGAAGCCCACAACAATCGATTCGAGACCAGATCTAAAAGCTTCTGAAAAAATCTAGAGAAAAGAAAGAGAAAAGGCTAGGAAAATGTGTAGAATTAACTCGTCTTCTTAATTTGTAATGAAATGTGATTTATAAGAAACGTTGTAATACATGTATTTGATTATCCATAGTCAAGTCTCAGAATTAGTTAGACGTTTCTATTCTATAACTATAAAGTGAATGAGAGAGAGAGTTTCAGAAGTGTTAAACTCAAGTGGATCTCTTTCTAAACAATAATGCAATACCAATTTTGAAATTTGTTTTAATTAATGACACTTATGGAAGTGTGATTTGTTGTTTTTTTTTCCCTTAATAGTATATTAAACAAAAGAAAAATTACAGAATACATGAAACAAAAGAAAAAATTATATGGTACAAGAAACAAAAGTTGGAGAAAGAAGATGAAATCCCCAAAGTCAAAAGCTGGTAGAAATTAAACATCTCTCCAGAGGCAAAATTTCAACAACTAAAAAACAAAAATGGATCTAGAGATTTAAAACTTAAAATTGATTGCATGAAGAAACTTGCCTCTTAGATCATATCTCTTGCCTCTCTTGGGAATAAGAAGATCTGAACAGATAAGATCTTGACTCCTTAGCAGTATAACGGCGAAAACTCCATAGAAGCTTGAGAACCATAGAAAATAGCTTGAACCGGTGTTATCAGAAACTTCCGGAAAAACACTACAACAAACGTTTGATATTGTATCATTTATTTGTTTTATTAATATCATATTTTGAATGATGCCATTGACTATGCATCACATATATAAATGATTCTGGAAGTGGTGACTCTAATTCTGGCATTAGTTTTAACGATTGATGTTAACATGTATCATTTCATACAAATGATGCTAATATTCATATCATTTAATATAAATGATGCTGGGAATTTATATCACTTTATAAAATGATGTTAATATTTATATCACTTAATAAAAATGATATTAATATTTATATCACTTAATACATACGATGTTGATACTTATATCACTTTTAAAAAATGATGTTAATACTTATATCATTTAATGCAAATGATATTAATATTTATGTCACTTAATACAAATGATCATGATATTTATATCACTTTATACAGATGATGGTAATATTTAGATCACTTAACATAAATGATGATAATATTTTTATCACTAAATATAAATGATATGAATATTTTTATCACTTAATATAAATGATACTACTAATGTTATATCACTTAATATAAATGATTTTAATATTTACATCACTTTTATAAAATGATTTAAACAATTTATATTAGTTTTTTAGTTGATATAAAATTACAATCACTTCTAAATAAGTGATATCACGTTAAAACAAGAATTTCGAAAATTTAATAAATAAATATAAATATATATATATATATATATATATTTAATTAAATTGTATATTTAAATAAAATATATATATAAATAACTAACTATTATATTACATTAAGATCAAAATAAACATCCAACAAAATACCAATCTTCAACTGAAGAAGAAGAAGCATGGTGACAATGTGAAAGTCAAAAGATTCAGGAAAAATTAAGAAGAACATCAAAACAACAAAATAGAAATTAAACCCTAGATCTAAAAGAATAAGAAAACCAGAACTATAAACAAAAACAGAATCAGAATTGATGTTGTTGCTGTGAAAGTCCACAACAATCGATTTGAGACCAGATCCAAAAGTTTCTGAAAAAATCTAGAGAAAAGGCTAGGAAAATGTGTAGAATTAACTCGTCTTCATAATTTGTAATGAAATGTGATTTGTAAGAAATGTTACAACATTTATTAATACATAGTCAAGTATCAGAATTAGTTAGACGTTCTTATTCTATAACTATAAAGGGAAAGAGAGAGAGTTTGAGAAGTCTTAAACTCAAGTGAATCTCTTTCTAAACAATAATGCAATACCAATTTTGTTTTAATTTTGGGTTTACAATTTTAAACCCCCATACAATCTCAACTCATACTAAACCCCCCCCCCCCCCCCCCCCCC
>OVAU01003308.1:0-11236 GCA_900406315.1 Biscutella laevigata subsp. laevigata
ATACACATATTATATAGTTTACATAATATTTTATAACAGTTTAAAGATTGACTGGCTGATAAAAGATTTTAGGGTTTTATTTTTCTCTCTCCTCGGATTTGAGTCCCATTAGATATGAGGTATTTGGGTGGATCGATTTATGCCGTTATAAGTATTATCAAGAACATGTCTCAAATGTTAAATTAAAGCTGTGATGATTCAAGTTTTTTGGTTTAATGTTGGTTTAGACTTAACCAAGGGTTGAAGATTAAATCTATTTGGGTTTGAGCTTGCTTTTGGGCTTAAGCAAAGAGTTTTGAAACTCTAAAGCTCTAGGATTATAAACAGCTAAAACCCTAACTTTTGTCTCTTCATTCAGTTTTTGTCACAAGACTGTCTCACTTGTGTTTTCTTCTTTCTCTCCATTGTAACACACAATTGGTCATGGTTTTTGAACTGTATGTTCTTCAATTTTAGTGGATTGTCAGGATTGATCTGACCCCGAACGTAGACTTCATCACACCGATGAGTTGAACCGGGTTAACAAATCTATGTGTCATTTTTCTGTTTTGTTTTGAGTTTCTGTTATGTCAAACGAGTGCAGGGAAAAACAGTGAATCAGAAGAGTGTGTTCCATCGCAGAGAGGTGTCGCTTGGAGATCTGTAACAGGTGGTTGTCGAGCCCGTGATCTGTATCGAGTGATTCAGGGAACTGGACGGTCGGATCTGTAACAGGTAGTTGTACAACCTTTGATATGTGACAAGCGGTTGACAGTAGTGGTCAGATTCGTAACAAGTGGTATCAGAGCTTCGGGTTGAAGAGGGGTTTCGGCTCTGTTAAAGAAACAAGCAAATTTTGAGTTTTGTTGAAGGAAAAGTTGAAAAACTTAAAGCTATGTTGCAGAAACAGGAAAAGTTTCAAGCTTTGTTGCATAAACAGGAAGTTGTAAGTTTTGCTGCAGGAACTCAAAAGCTTCAAGGTTGGTCACATAGTGAAGAAAGATTCAAGCTTTCTTGCAAAATCAGAAGAAATGCGCAAGCTTTATCATAAAGCTTTGAACTTTATCCAAAAGTTTTAAGTTTGACAGATGTCTGATGTTTTGCAGCAGAAGGGTGACATATCACAGATCTGAAAGTGAAAGTTTTGTTTCACAAATCTGAGGGTTGAAGTTTTGTTTCAAGAGCTGAAGGTTGATGGTTCACATGTTTGTTTGTGATGTTGAGTTGTTGGAATGAATCAGTGTTCAGTCATAAAGCAAAGAAGAATAAAAAAAGGTTTGGTCTTTGTGGTGAAATGGTATTTTTCAGTGAGCTGAGCGGAATGATTATTGGGTACAACGACATCTCAAGGGTTTAGAGGTACAATGCTAAATGATATGAGCCTAAGGAAGAAGATGATGGTGTCTGGTTATTGTTGAGGACGCCTTAATGGGAGAAAGGAAACACATGGAGAAAGATTCAATCGAATCTGTTGATTTCAGGTTTACGAAATCAGAAGAATCTGCATGGTTCTGTCCAATGTATTGTGTGTGTTTCAATGTTGTGAGTTCTGGTTTAAAAGGCTTACACATGGTTCGAGTTTCACACTAATTGAAGTGATTATGAGACTAGAGACAGGAGAATCAACAAGGAGTTTTGCGATGATTCTGTTCAGTTTTAGATGACTGATTGTTGTGGAGGTTTTATACAGTTCGGTGGGCTCCTGATCATTGGTTTATTTTTCAGTACAGTCACTTGCTGATGTTTGTATGATATGTTTCTTGTTTACTCAATGGTTCTGCACTGAAAGAATGATGAAATCTCGTTGATTCACAAGGAACACACGTTTGGTTGTGTGTTGGTTAATCTGCTGGTAGAAGCTAGATGCAATTGTGGTTCTGAATGGTTAGGCAAATAGTTGTCTTTTGCACTTATGAATCTCAGGTATGAGGGACGCCTTAGAAGTTGGATTGATGTGTGTTTCAAGGCTGTTATAACTATTGGTTGAGGTTTCAATTATCGTTCAAGAGAAGTGCATGCTGGTGAAGAAACATGTTCAAACTTCTGTTGGTTTCAAGACATAAAAGTGTTCTGCAGGAAAATCAATGTGTGTTCATCTTTTAGGATGTTCATTCGAAGTGGTGTCTCAGTGGTTAATGGATCAGATTTTTGAGAATATGTTAAGCTCGCAGGTATGATGATCAAGGAACAAAATTGAATCATCATGGAGCTTGGAGCAATCTGGAAAATCCAAGAGAAATGTATTAGATTGCAATGTTTGTTGTCTGTTTACAAGTGCAAGTGTGTTGAGAAAAGATGATTGAAAGTCTCTAAAATGGATCAGTCAGAGGTTCATTCAAGAGCAAGCCGAAAGTATCATCAAAGTCAAAGAAAATCAGTAAGAGCAGAGTTGTGTCGTGGTGATAGCAAGTTGCAGTAGTGTATTCATGATTATGAATGACTCTTTGGGAACTGAAACAAGAAGCTGTTGTGAATGGTTGAAGTAACTGGAGAAATGCTCATTCAGTGTTGTTGATACACAATGGAATGAATATAGAGTTGGCTTGGATGATGTTTGACTCTTGATAAAGCTGATGGTAAAATCAGAGTGCTGATGGTAAAATTAGTGTGTTGATGGTAAAATCAGTGTAATGGAAACTAAGAAGTGAAGGTTTCTGGCTCCTGTTTTTCAGTGAAAACGAATCAAAGGAGTGTTGATTTGCTGCTTAACGATTATCTCTACATAAAGACTCAAGGTTCAGGTTTTCTTAAGTGTCTCAAGCTAGTGCTTATTGCTCGGTTTTGGGTGGAGCATGGAAGACACCACTTCTGGTGAACTAAAGGTATAAGAGTATGCAAAGAGAATCGAATGATGAGATGTTTAGTCAAATACTAATCAATTTGAGGGTTAAATCAGATTGTGAAGCATCAAATGAGCAAAGGTCTGTTGTGTTGTTCTTCTACAAGGGACTGATGTAGTGCTTGGGAAGTGAATGAAAAATTATGTCAGACATTGAGATGCACTTCAAGGGGATGAGCTAGTTGATTGCTCAAGCGCAATACTGTGAAAGTGAATTAGGTGACAGTGAAGGATATTTGAACTATGAAACAGTGAGCTGAATTGCATAGACATGAAGACTTCAAGATGGTTTCATGTTTTAGGTGGAGTACTTGGTATTTAACTCCAGGTGGAGCAATGCTCAAGAGACGATTCTGCTCGCATCAGATCTCTGATGATAGAAAAGTAGATTCAGAGTTAATGGAGAATAACTCACTGTTGAGTCAGATTCATATTAATTCAGTCTGGTAAGGAGATGGAAAGCCACGAATAGGGAAGTGTCAACATGGATATAACCAATCCAAGGCTGTTATCAAAGGTTAAAGTGAAGCCTATAATAAGTTGAAGATTTCTGAAGCACATGGTGCACGGTTCTGTTTTCTGGAATGGGTGCATGGTTATGTTTTCTGGAATGGGTGCATGGTTCTGAAATTGAATATGCATGGGTGTTGAAACAATGGTTTCATGTTCTCTTAAGCATGTGGTGCAAGTTTCTGAAGTTGAAACTGCAGATTTTGTTTATGGAGAAGGGTTACAGGTTTCTGAATTTATTGTAGATGGGAAAAGCCAAGAAAGAGGCTGAGATGGAGTTATGTTTCAGTAGAGTCGTCTGGAAGCATGATGCTGAAGGTGAAAGAGATGTGCACATGCTGCATGAATTATCTCAAGGCTGATCTTTGTTCTTAAGATTGTGACACAAGTGTATCTCTGGTTTGATGAATAACTCATCAGAAGGCTGATGTATTCAATCACATGATCCTTCAAAGAATGAAATGCAGGGGTATCAAACTGTACTTGGAGAATTCAAGTCACTGAGTTCTGATCTTGTTTAGAATGCGTTGTAAGAAGACTTGGAGAATCTTCTCGGATGTTTATCACTTGCAGGACAACGAAGTGATTGTTAAAGTGAGATATTTAAGGCAAGTCTGCAGTTGACAGACGCATGTGCCATGTTGTGTGGTGAATTTTGCAAGCATGAAATTGTTTGCATGTTGTTTATACAGCTGATTGAGCATCATCATTTAAAGAGATAAGATGTGAAAGGGGTTGTGAAAGATGTCTCAAGATAATCACACGTTTGATTGATATGAGACAGGTTTTAAATGCTGCTGGTAGTGGGAAACAAAGCTGCTGGTGTTTGTATTTTCTCAGGATTGTTGAACATGAGTGTGTCCATGTTAGTGTCTGTTTAATTAGAAGTCTGTTTGATCGACAAATTGATGTAAATGGTTATCTCAAATTGTGCAGAGGTACTGTTTCTGGCTGTTGAGATTGTTTACATGGTCTTATCAAAGTGTTTTTGGTTTGAGACGAAGGTGATTATGATGTCTGCAAGTGGTTGAACCTCATGTTTGAGTGTTGCTACAAGTTCCTGTTTTGCAGACAGATGTCTGATTTTTCAGTTGTTAAAACATGTGTTATGACGTTGGTATTGATGTTATGGGATTTGTGTGACTGAATGAAAGTTTGTAAGCTGAGCTCTACTCAAGGGTGATTGCTTATGGGATTTGGTGTTGAGTTAACATGTTTGAGGTTTATTAAACTTGTTAATGGTGATGTGAGAGGTTTTCTCAAGTTTCCAAGTTGTGGAAAAGTTTGAATCAGTTTTGGGGGTTGCTGAAGCTGATCAAAGTCAGAAGTTAAATCCAAGGTTAGTACAATTCGCTAAGGGAGAAGATGAAGAAGAAAAAAAGAATAAACAAGATGAAACAGAAGAAAGCTTGAATCAAAGTGGAGATTGTTAAATCAAAGTTTTTATGATTCAAGTTTCTTGGTTTAATGTTGGTTTAACGAAGATTAAAGCTATTTGGGCTTGAGCTTGCTTTTGGGCTTAAGGAAAGAGTTTTGAAACCCTAAAGCTCTAGGATTATAAATAGCCAAAACCCTAGCTTTTGTCTCTTCATTCAGTTTTTGTCACAAGACTGTCCCACTTGTGTTTTTTTCTCTCTCCATTGTATCACACGATTGCTCATGGGTTTTGAGTTGTATCTTCTTCAATTTTAGTGGATTGTCAGGATTAATCTGACCCCGGACGTAGACTTCCTCACACCGATGAGTTGAACCGGGTTAACAGATCTCGGTGTCATTTTTCTATTCTGTTCTGTCAAACGAGTGTAGGAAAAAACAGTGAATCAGAAGAGTGTGTTCCGTCGCAGAGAGGTGTCGCTTGCAGATCTGTAACAGGTGGTTGTCGAGTCTGTGATCTGTATCGAGTGATTCAGGGAACTGAACGGTCTGATCTATAACAGGTAGTTGTACAGCTTATGATCTGTGACAAGCGGTTGACAATAGTGGTAAGATTCATAACATCAACCACCTGACTACTTTGTTCTACTAAAAAGTTAGTTCAAGTATATTTACAAACAATCGATTATGTTATTGATTAACCTGCAAAATCTTAATTTGTATACTAAAACAACTACTAGCTAGCTAGAGAGGAAGAAAAACGAGAATTAGTTGTAAAAAACCGAGAATTTATATGATATGAAACCATATTTTACGTACTATATTTGTTGATTTATATTTGGAATTCAGATCAGTTAGTTTAATTGATAGATATATTTTCAAATGGAAATGAGATTCCGAATTCGAACTCGTTGAAAAGATGATTATTCAGTAAAAAATTATTCAATTTATAACCAGCTTTATGGTCGGCTGGACTTTAACTTCTTAGTTATAAAAAAACCTTATATTTGGCGATGTAAATTTCATAAAAATGGAGAAGATCTGAATAAAGTTATGTAATATAGAAGGTGTGTTTTGATAAAATAGAATATCTTCGAAAGAGACGAGGATACAGTGAATGGACTTTTGGGATGAATAAACTAATGGGGACATGATTAGCGAAAGTGGATATGTAATGAATTACGCCATTAAGCAAATAAAAAGAAAAGTTAAAGATAGTTTAACTAAATTCAGACTAAAATAAAAACAAGTGTATGTTGATATTTATGTAAAATGAAAATATGACATTTGCTTAATTAGTTTCTTAGTTTTAGGTTAGGGATTCGAATGTTAAAAAATGCCAAAGATTATAGATTATACATAGCTGTAATTAAGAGGTTGAAATGTCAATTATCGTAACAAGCTACATCAAAACTTTGATGGATTTGGTGGCTAAGGCAATGCCGACGAGAAGCTAAATTAGTACATATAGGTAGTGATCTATTTGCTTTAAAGATTCCATAAACTAAATACATTTGTTCACATTAGTTTATTCCAAGATTTCGATTGGTAAACCGTAGAATTGTGGAGTTATTCAATTGATAATATACAAAATAGTATGATCAAATGATTAAAGGACAAAAAGTAATTAAATTAAAAAAATCCCCTATATATTAATTGAGAAACATTTAAAAAAAATAATCTTACCCTCATGTGTGATTTACATATATGCCATGATGATGTGTTAGGCCATCTCAGAACCTAATAAAAAAAAGTTTGAATTACTAGATTAATTACATAATTTGCCATTAAAATATATATATTATATATATTAATACTTGAATCTAATTAAAAAACATCACGTCCACAACATCATATTATTCAAATAGTATATAAATAATTGATTTAAATATATTGATAAAATAAATATATTTTTTATTCCATAAATATCTCAACAATATTATTACCAAGAAAATTATAACCAAAAGTCTAATGTAGCATAATCGATTCTATAATTGGTTTTCTTATAATTTTTTATCAATAATAATATTAAATATTAATCTAGAATATGTTAATACATTATTAAAATTATTTATTCTAATTATAACCACGATCAAAGTACTTATCCCCTATTCAAGCTTCTCTATAAATCTTTTCAAATACTTTTAAACTTACAACATCAATTTATACTTTATATACATGAATTAAGACTTTTTTACTAGAATAATTAAAATATCTGTCAATATATATTTGTTAAGAAAATATTTTTTCACAAACTAATATTTGAATTAATTTCAGATTTTATTGTTTAATTTTTGGCTAACCAATAAAATTAAATAATAAAGATTTGATATCAAACTAAATTTTGAATCAAATACTTATTAACATTGTATATAATTTAAAAAACAAAAAATTAGAAAAACATATATATATATATATATATATGTTTCATCCCACGCATAACGCGTGGGTCCAAAATCTAGTTATTTTGTATTTGTCTGTAATATAAAGATCATCGCAAACAAACAACTCTTCTATTATATTAAAACATAATAAATCTACCACAAGAAGTTAAAATGAATTATTTTTTAGATGGCTAGGCAAATATATTGTTACGATAATATTATTTCTCTGATAATATTATATCATATTTTTAAAAAAAAAATCTTTAAATGAATATTCTTTATTATTTAGAAGAATATTATTTGTTATTTAATAATTTAAAGGAATATTACGATTTGATCAATTTTATTTATTAATTTCATAATTCAAATAATATTTTAAAATTATTAAATCTTGTAACAATAAATTATTTGTTAACAATTTAAATAGATTAAAATTTGTCTATATTAAATAAAATAATATTTTAAAATCTTCGATTTATTACATTATAAATTTCACCTGTATATTTTTATTAAAATCATTATCAATCTTAACAATATTTTAAAATTAATATCATTTCCAAATCCAAACATAATTCATGTAGAACTTAGAAACTATCTACTAGATCTTCAAAATTTAAAATATTTGCGTTAAACGTGAAATCAGTTCTAGTTTTTATTTATAACAAGAAATAAAGCTCTACATACTCGTTTTTTTTTGGTATGAAAGCATGAATACAATTTTTTAACTACGAGATATCGATATTAAACTAGAAACAATAAATAAGTTTAAAAGATCACAGTAATCGTGCTTAATTCTATTTTAAATAAAACAAATCATTCAAGTTATCAATCATCTTCAATAAATTCTAATAGAAAGTATCCTTCTCGCGTGAACACTCATCACCCAAAAGAAGCCATCGAATTCTATATATATATAGTAGTCGAGAGTACTTTAGCAAAGCAAACTTATTGATTCTTATTTAACGAATTTAATCTGGACTTTGTTTGTGGATGACTACCATTTTAATGATTAGCCAAACAATTTTAAACAGTTGCTCCCCTACTATTTTGTATTTATATGACATTCTTCCACAATATCTTGATAACCTCTTGACTTAATTTAAAGTTTTCTGTATGTATAGATGTAATTGCTCCCTCTTAAATCTAATCCAATTAAGTTTTTAGTTGGTTAGAAATTCGTTTCAAAGAGAGCGCGCTAAACACGACTTATCAAATTAGTAAAGAAAACAATTGATTAATCCTATAAGCAAATAGCTATAAACTTTTTATAGTAGATAGATAATACAAAATATAAGATATGATAATACGACTTATCAAATTAGTTATTAGTAAACCGATGTATAAAGTAACCGTAGGACCGTACGTAGCCAATTATCTTCGAGCTCTAAAGTAAAGTGTGCAGCCTTCTTTGCTTCTATTTACGTCAATTTCTTAACATACAAAAATGTAATCAAAAGTGTATATTCGTAATGTTCATCGAGAGAAGATTAATCATTATAAATTTAGAATAATAATAATATAAATAATTAGACCCACAAATATTTGCTACTAATCTAATGTTGAAATGATTATGTGGAAGACATACGAAGGTTTTCACTTTTTCACCAACTAATCCCCTTCACTAATCCATCCACATAATTTTATAATCTTTATTATACTATTATTTGACATCAAAATCCAACTTTTTGTGCGTGTTTTCTTTCTTTTCATCTTCTTAATTATATCCTTTTGAGAAAAAATAGTTTTGAAAGTAATATTGTTTTCTAAGTTCTTCCATGAACCTATACCTAAATGATCGAGTTGTTTTTTTTTTAAATACGTTTTTTCTTTTTGTCCTCATTTTAAAAAATTAGTTATAAACATCTATGATTATACTAAGAAAATTAACTTATCTTATATATTAATTCAGAAGCCACTTAATCTATGTGTCATTCATAGAGTAAATTTACGAAATATTATATTTATTTTTCGGGATTTTAAAATATTCAAATAACCTAAAATATCAAAGTAATTTAGGAAATATAATAGTAAATTTTGAATTTAAAATCATAAACATCTTATATATTAATTAAGAATCCACTTAGCCTATGCGTCATTCATTGAGTAAATTTAGGAAATATTATATTTAATTTTTCGGGATTTTAAAATATTTAAATTTCTATCTCATCTGAAATATCAAAGTAAATTTAGAAAATATAATACTCAGTTTGCGAAATTTAAAATAGATGATTAAAACAAATAACTTGAAAGATAACTATACAAATATTATTATTACATATAAATATAATATTTCATCCTACACATGGCGTGGGTTAAAATCTAGTTGGTTATATTCTCAAAGAAATTTTCTCTCACTCCTAAACTCTCTATCTCTAAAACTATGTTAATGTATCAGAGAGATTTTCGGCGACTAAAGAGCGGCGGAGCCCAAGCCGCCGTATGCGAGTTTCTTCCCGTGCATCGCGTTCCTCGCCTCTCCCTTCGGCTGCTTCAGCTTCTCTGGCGACGGTTGGAACTTCTTTCTCGCGGAAGCTACAAGATCTTTCGATCTGGTTGGAGAATCGGTCTCTGCGGCGGTGCGGCGCGCATCCTCAACTTCTCTCCGGCCGGCCGACTCTCTTCGATCTCGTTCATCGAGGTCCCCGCTTTGAGAGTCGGTGAGGATTCATCTTCCTCTACCTTTGGTTTCCCAAATCCGGGTTGGAGTTTGACTCACTCCTTCACCGTTGCATGGAGGCTTTCTCGACGTGGACTTAGTTCGGTTCGCGCGATGGTGGTGGTCGGCGCACGACTAGGTTTACGACGAGGTTTGTCTTCGGCCCTAGTTTCTCCGAACCTCTTCGTTCCCAGTTTTCTTCCCTCGGATCTGCTCGATTGGTCCTGTAGCAATTTAACCTTGATCTGTACACTATAGTTTAGCTAACAGATTGTTATTTGCTGTGTTTGAAACAGATCAAACGATGGAGAGAACTAGAAGCACAAGAAAGAAAAGAGAGACGAGACAGAGATGTACGAGTTCCCTAGTCCAAGATGGATCTAGGTACGTCTCGGAGGAGTCAAAAACCGACCACCTCAAGGGTTTATATGCAACGATTACAACCAGATTACAAAGCTTCAAGCTAACAGAACCTTCAGCTAAGCTTTTCCCTCACCGATGGTGATAAACCCTTTTTACCCAAGACTACTACGGAAAAAACCCCAAGAAGAGATAAGAACTCACTACTCTCACTCTCTCTATTCCGTTAGCCTCGATTGATCCCCTTTTTTCTTTTCGCTGCAACAAACAACCTTATAACAGCATGCCTTTGTCGTTATCCAGGAATGATGAAGACTGCAAAAACGCCATCGGATGAACTAAGAGAGATAGAGGGCTTTCGGCCCAACCAGAGAAGAAGTCACTAATCTTGGGCCCATCCAGAATGAAGATTAGGGCCCATAACCACCATTTCTGACCCAAGATGAACATGAGTCGAAACTCACAATCTCCACCTCGACTCTTCGTTCAGACCAAACACTCTCACCACGCTTTTGCTTGTCTCTTTCTTGTTTCAGATTTGAGAAACCCCAAAGAACAAAACCACCCCAGCCTTCTCTCTTAACTCCGATTTCAACATGCATCCAAACACCACCCTTCGACAAACACCAGAGCAACATAACCGAGCTCTCTCTGTTCACTCTCGTTTCCACTAAGAGAAGAAAACAGATTCAAGAACTAATCACCAATTCTCACCTTCTGAAAAACTCTACCGCTTTTCTTCACTGGAAAACTCCACCAGCTTTCCTGAAAAATGTTCCGATCTTCACCAACCGGAACCCTAGATCTCTTGACCGAGATCTGCTCAGCTCCTGAGTAAACCCAGGTAACTCTTTGCCTCCTCTAACTTCTTTACCGGAACCACTTTAGTTAGGATGTCAGCAGGATTTGTTGCTGTATCAATTTTTGAAACTTTTACTGATCCATCCTCTATGATTCCTCTGATGAAGCTAAGCCGGATTGCCATATGTTTGGTTCTGTCATGGAACACGTTATTCTTCGCCAAACAAATCGCACTCTGCGAATCACAGAAGATTTCTACATTATCTTGTGGAAACCCTAGCTCACTGGTAATACCTTGTAACCAGATTGCTTCTTTTCCTGCTTCAACTAACG
>OVAU01003309.1:0-11232 GCA_900406315.1 Biscutella laevigata subsp. laevigata
ACCTAGAAAATCTTATATTATGGGACAGAGGGAGTATTAAAGATCAAACGCATCTAATGTTGGGAAAAAGGCATCAAATGCATCAAAACTACTTTCACAATAAACTTAAAATCATGAATAAAACATTAAAATGCATTCTTTATATTCCAAACTAAAAGATATTAAAGTTAATCTTTTTCAATTTTAATAATGTTTTAAATTTCCAATTCAAATTAATTATGTTTTAATTTTTTTTAAAACTATTTATATTATGTTGATTAAATTTTGATTGGTTGATTTGTGGGTAGGCAAGTGATCACTAAGATTTTATTTTTAAAAAACATAATTAAATTAATGAATTATTAAAATGTGTGTTTTTTTAATATGAAACTGAAAAAATATTATACATCTGAAAAACTAAAACTAAATTTCAAAAATAATGATTAATATTTAATAAGTTCAAATTCATATTTTCGAGTAATACTTGAATCTAAGATTTAGTTCGGTTTTATCTGGAATCCAGATATCTTAGATCCGTTTGAATATTTTTATACTTCAATTTGAGATGAGTTGTTATTTTTCGGATTCAGATTCAAGGTTCAAATTTTTGGAGCAGAGCCCTAGCTAGTTCCAAGTCGATTAGATCAGAGATCAGAGATCAGAGATCAGAGATCAGAAAAATAAAACTATTGGATCGTTAAGAAAACTATTGGTTCATCTTCCCAAAATGAGCCCACAAGATTGCAATCTTCCAGATCGAACGGAATCGAAACGGAGCGTTTGAAAACAAAAAGAATATTCCAATTTTTAATGTGTATTTCGGTAAACCAGTTGGGTTTAGGTACACGTTCCACTTCCCAAACCGTTGACTTATAAATGTAACTACGAAAATATCCTTGCACATTGAGGGTAATTCAGGTAAATATCAATAAACAAAATGGGAAGCGAGGGAAGACCATGAAGCTGAATGATTGATGATTTAATGGTGTTAATAGGCTTTATATATCATACATAACACGTTATATTCGTGCCCATTGACCATCGATTTCAAATAATATAATATTTTTTTCGTTATTTGCTTCTCCATTGAAGATTATGAGCCATACGAATTTCGGGATCTTTGTTTTCTCTGATCCATTTGTGCGTTTTGTTTCCATCTCTGAGTTTGAAACTTTCCAAGCTTTGTCTTGTCTCCTACTCTCAGGTTTGATCCTCTATTTCGTATAATCGAATCAGACATTGATCCCAGTATTTTTGAGTTCCATTGATGAGAAACTAGTAGATGAATCTTGTGCTTTAATTTTGTTTGTCGGACAAAATGAGAATCACCTTCGGCTCCGTTACATGTAACGCCTTCTAAGATGTTAAAGAGCCTCTTCCAAAGTCTGCACATTCATTGTCAAGCTTTTCAGATTATATAAAGAAAATCGATGAGAGACTCGTCTTCCAAGGGTAGAATTATCTTTAACTTACCTTTGCACGTTTCGCCATGGATGAGAGAATTCCATTTCTTTATGACATGTATGAGTCATATGAGTCATCGCCAAGCTGATCAGATAAACAAAAAGACTCCTCCTTTTAGTCATTATCGGTCGCAAGAACTTGGCGAAATCCGTTAAGAGAGAACTGTAATGTTACCTTGGGTGGGCTCATGATAAGGCTAGCGAGAATCTGACCTGAGATGTTAGAACAGAGATTCAGAGAAGCCACTTTGTATATTTGTTCTCTTACATCAAAAGTCAATCCTGTAACCTTCATATAACCTCCTCTCTTTGAACATTCTCTATAATAACCTATCAACAGATAAAGAAGATAAGCCAAGCCGTAAAAAAACTAAATCCGTTGTTATGGATTATCTCGCTCTTCCTCTCAAGTGCTTGGAAAGAGCCAGAGCTTCATGGACATGATAAGGTCAGCTAAAGGAAGCTCAAAGGATGATGATTTAGATGATGAAGAAGATTCCATCATGAAGAAAGAAAGCTCCTCCACAAGCCAGAGCCATAGAGTGGATTTGAGAGTCAAACCAGACGCTTGGTAAAGATCAAAAGCTGAGCACGCCTAGGTCTAAAGTTTAGACTCTAAACATTCTGCTACAGAGCAACGGAGGAGAAGCAAGATCAATGATAGATTTCAAATGTTAAGACAACTAATACCTAACAGCGACCAAAAGCGGGACAAGGCTTCCTTCTTACTAGAGGTCATCGAGTATATTCAATTCCTACAAGAGAAAGCAAACAAGTATGACACTCCTTACCAAGGATGGAATCACGATCCTGCCAAGCTATTGAATTGGAGAAACAACCAACAACTCGTACCTGAAGGAACCGTTGCTTTTGCTCCCAAATTGGAAGAAGAGAAGAACAACATTTCGGTGCCAGTCCTTGCAACAAAAACAATTTTTATAATTTTTATAGTTATATATTCATCTTTGTACATTCTATCCAAATTATAATATTTTATCTTCGTGGGTTCAAAATCTATTGAGACCTATAAGACTAGTGAGACCCGGTTAATGCTAACTGCATTGAAGACCTTAATCTCAAATATTCTTTGGGGTTTTATTCTTATCATTAAAGAGGAAGGCTTCCAATGTTTTCAAGAAGCTTTCTGTGTTTAGTGAAGTCACTTTTCACTCTATTTAAATCATAATCTCACATTATTTATAGTTTTTTTTTTGTTTCTGATGTAATACTATTTTTTCTTTGTTATGCATAATTAAAAAGTGACATTTATTTGAGTAAAAAAAACAAAAAAAAGTATGTAATGGCAAAAAGAAGGTGAAATACACGCGTAGATAAATACAATTAATTTATTTGCACAAGATAGTTGCTTTATTCGGTCAGATAAAATGAATTGAAAACGTAAAAAGTATAGGTGATTAGTATAAATGAGGAGAGAGAATCGACATGCAATGAGTTTCGGAAATTGAAGATGTAATAAGAGCCAAAAACGAAGAGGTTTGTCATTTATTTGATATCATTAATTACTATCTCGAATTAAAATTAAAATAGAAATAGTACTATTTGCAGAGAAGAGCCCTCGAAATTAAAATATAGTACTATTTAAATTAAACAAAGTTTCGAGTGATATCAGTCAGTATCATTAATAGAGAAGAGCCCTCCAAACTTACCCTAATCCGCCGCCGATCTTTGCAGATCTCGGGTCGATTTCCCAAACCTCAACTATACAGTGAGTATCGTCCGAGAATGATAAAGCATGTTACATTCGTCAGAGATTGCCCACTTTCAAACGTCAGAGATTCCAAATTTATGGAACTCCTTGAAGAGTGAAGAGTTTCTGCTGGATCTCGATTCCGAAGTTTGTCACTGCTCATTTTCCCACTCTGAGGTTCTCTTTCTCCTTCTTTTACATTGGTTCTTCCTTTCTGGCGAAAGTCTCATTGGATTGTCATGCATTTGTTTTTGAGTGTCTTAAATTAACCGATGTCTTATCATCGAGTTGTCTAACCAGATTTTTGTTTGTTTTTTTCTTTCTTCTGGAGATTGAGTAAGATTTGCTGAAGCTGCTATGAAATTTTAGATTTATTCCGTCTTGAAACGTATTGATTGATATTGATACCTAGCGAGATCATATGATGGATGATGATGATGCATAAGAATACTGAATTCCATATTTCTGGTCTTCTTGTTTATGTAAAAAGAGGAACAAGAGAAGAGGCGTTAAGTCTGGCTTAATCATTTATCTGTATTAGAGACTAGTAACTAGTTTCTTCTCTATGATGAATCGATGAATTGACTGCTTTAAAATCGATTCTTGGTGTGTGTGTTTTCAGGAACAAAATGATGTAGAGAAAATGGCTAAAACTCTGAAGGACAGTAGCTTGAACTTCAAATACTCAGCACTAGTGAAGGCTACTTGTTCATTCGACAACGCGAACAAGCTTGGACAAGACGGATTTGGAACTGTGTCCCCGTTTATGAATACCTTCAGAACAAGAGTCTTGATCGATTCACCTTCGGTATGTACTGAGTCTTTTTTGTCTGATCTCGAATGCAGAGTCACTAATAACTACATATATGTGAATCTTCATAGGTTATATGGCTCCAGAGTACTTAGACAACGGTCAGCTTACAAAGAAGGTTTCTCAACAACTGAGAGAAAATTATGGTAAGTTCAATTGAATTTTCAATTTTCCTTTTCGTCTCTGCGCGCGCACATACACACCTATATATACACGCTTATACGCACAGTCGCACACTCAAAACAAAAACAACAAAAACTTAATCTTTCGTGAAAAACAGTTTCGATATTCGTCTCCAAGAAAGTTCTTCTTTCGGTTGTAGTACAATTGCTAGAGAAATGGCTCACATTTTGTTGGTTGATTCAGATTCCGTATCATGCAATAGCTTGAAGACAACCATGGAAGAATTGGGTTACAGAGGTTTTGCTCTATGATCATGTTCTATTTCGTCGGATTATTAGGAAAACTTCTCGATCTTTCTTCTTTTGTGTAAACTAATGATCTACCATCTTTCTCTTCTTTACAGTTTCGGGATTCAACGAGGGCATTGCTGGATTGGAATATTTTATGATGCATTCAACCGAGATCGATCTCGTGTTATGGGATTATGAGATTACCAACATCTCTCTGCTTGAAGCGGTGCAAAAGATCCGAAGTAAGAAAGATGTAACTTTTTTCGGTAAGTCCGATCCGAAGCAAGAAAGAAGGATTTATGGATCTTTTCATATCTTTATTAACCTTTTTCGGTAAACAACCGAATGTTCTGTTTATCTTTATCCGATATAATCTTCATTAACGTTTTTTTTTTTTTTTTTTGTTGTCATTTTTTCAGTGTTCACTGAAAAAAAAGTTCAATTTNACTGTCTGCATTTCCTGGGAAAACCAATTACCAAGGAATATCTCTATTCGATCTGGCAGTATGTCAAGAACTCAACGAGTGAGACAAATTCTTGCCGGGCGATCGTCGAAGCCGGTTTTGACTTTAATGTTGAGCTAATGAAGGAAGATGTTAACGATAACGCCGTTCCCCTGAACGCCGTTCCCCTGACCGCCGTTCCCCTGAACGCCGTTCCCCTGGCCGCCGTTCCGCTGAATGCTGTTCGAGCTAGTTCTCGATTTATCTGGAACGCCCAAAATCACGGCCTATTTGTGGACGCCATCAATGCTCTTGGAAACGGCGAAGGTATACCTTCTTTCTATCTTTATTCTCTTTTTATTTGATTTAATGTTTTTTTTATTTTGTTTTAGGTGCACGTCCAGGTAAAATACTCGACCAGATGCTGAAGCTTGGGCTAAGTCAGCCTTTGACTAGGGCACAAGTCTCTAGCCATTTGCAGGTGATATTATACTTTGTATTTTTTTAATTTATTTTTCATTGAATTTTATTGATGATCCTCTACCATTTAATGGTTAGGCTTATCGCTTAAAAAATGGTAAAGAATCAGGCGGCGGCCGATCAGGCGTCAGAGGCGGCGGAGGAGGCGGCGGATCAGGCGGCGGAGGAGGCGGCGGATCAGGCGGCGGAGGAGGCGGCGGTGGGTCTGGAGCGGCTCCGTATTCAGTTTAGGGGCTTATGTTTGTGGCCCAAATTTAGACTTTGAATGAAAAAAAAATTCTTTTTTTCTTTTTTAGTTGTTAGACAAGATAATCATATATCGAAATAACAATGTGTACGGTTTTAAGTCTAAGATAATCTCTTTTCGTATTCATTAAAAATTGAGTTTACAATATATCAAATTACTTTTGTTTTTTATTTAGTCAAAGAAAAAAAGGTCTGGGAATTTAACAAGTAAAAAACTGATTAAACTGTTGAAAAAAAAAAAAAAAAAACTGATTAAACTATGAATCTATATACAGAATCGCTGCTGACGTGGCGATACCTTTTTTGCTGACGTGGCATCATTATTTAATTTTTTTGCCGAAGATGTTTCAATATTTTTTTTTTATCTTGTCTCCTCTATTTTACGAAGAGATGCTAAATTCTCATAACTGTTTTTATGAATCGTCGCTACTTTTCATTGATTATATATATAGACGTTTTTTTTCATTCGATAATCGTTCGTAAAAGAAATCAGAGGAAGGAGAATTGCAGTCTATTTTCACGTTTAACGTATTCGTTACGGTGACAAATTTTGATTTCTTCAATTTGTATTCTCTTATTATCTTACAGGTAGAGATTGTAGGGTTCTTTGGTATCTCGCGAGGTTTTACAGAGATTTCAACTATGGTGGGTTTAGGTTTTGCTGTCTTTTTCCCCAATTTACTCTCGTAATGTTCTCTAGATCGATTTTTTGTTTCTTTGTAACCTTTTCGATTCGCAAGCATTTCGTGCTTGAACTTCTGGATTTTTCTCTTATTTGGTGCTTTGTGAGTAAGCCTCTGTTTTTCGATGGTGCTTTGTGAGTAAGCCTCTGTTTTTCGATGGTGCTTAGGCAATGCATAGAGCTGTATCTTAGTATTGTTAGATGGATCATATGCCGTCGATTTTCTCATTTGTATTGGATTGTGCGAATCGTTGATTAGCCTTGCATGTCATAAGAATTCCAGGCTGAATTTCGTTTGTGCTGTAAAATTTGAATCTAACCCTGTTTAGTCAGAGCGAGAATCAAACTTAGAAATCCGACGGACGGCGATCGTCATCAACGACGACGGCGAAGGAATTTTGATGGGAAGATCGCCGAATAAGAGACAACCAAAGCGATCGATACATCAATTATCTCATCTTACTCCTGCATCTCGCTGATTCGTTTATCGGAGGAGGATCTTAATGATGATTCCTCTTGCTCTCTTCTCCGTCGCCGTTTTCTTATTCTTTATGCCATTCAACAGTCGGGGTAATACATCTGGTTCGCTTGATCTCTCGGATAGGATGCATGAAATTGAAGTAGTTGCTGAGTTTCCTCATGACCCGGAAGCATTTACTCAGGTTTTTGTTCCACTGGAGTAATTGTAGTCATCTCATTTTGCAAACTTGAGCATGACTCATTTTTTGAATCCTCTTTTTTTTACCGACCACAGGGACTTCTTTATGCGGGAGACGATACACTGTTCGAATCGACTGGTCTGTACCGGCAGGTGATTGATTCTCGTACTCTTTGAATTCTATTCGAAATTCCTCTCTCGTCAGAATCTCAATGTGATGCTCGAGTTTGATCCATTCTGCTTCTTTTCTTTTCTTTTTTTTTGTTCCCTGACAGTCGGCAGTGGTTCAAGAAGATGGCAAATTTGGCTTCCTTATTTGACTCTTTAACGTCTAAAATGGTTTCGCTCTCCACCTCTGATCACGCCTCTGTGGTTTCATTGAATCTCTTTGTTGCTCTTCTATGTGCTTGTATTGTGATTGGGCATCTTTTGGAGGAGAATCGATGGATGAACGAGTCCATCACTGCTTTATTGATTGTAAGTTCACTTTATCTGTTCATTCTTCGTGGAAGAAAGGTAGCTAAAGATGTTAATGCATGTGAACTCACCTGATACGCTTTTACATTTTGGATATTATAATAGCAGTGATGACTTTTTAGCCATTTGTTTGCAGGGGCTTTGCACTGGTGTCGTCATTTTGTTGCTTAGTAAAGGGAAAAATTCACATTTGTTTGTCTTCAGTGAAGATTTTTTCTTTATTTATCTGTTGCCACCCATAATATTCAATGCAGGGTAAGTTTCTACATCCAGATTGATCACTTGCTTCTTGTTTGTTTTAGAGTAGTTGCATACTTTTGGTCTTGACTGTCCATATTATATATCTTTTGTTTTAGTATGGGTTTTGGTTGGGTTGTGTACATAGAGGGAAAGTGCACAATATAGTGAAAAGAATTAACCCGTTTATAATCAGAGATCTTTTTTTTTGTCATCTAATTAGAGAGCTTACTGAAAAGCCTTTCATTAGATTGGTTAATAATATGCATTATTGCGGGATCTATGAATATGCTTTCATTTATCAGTTTGGACGTACGTGTGACTGCGACTGGAGATATGTCGAGTGTATAATGTTTCTGGTCAAGTTTAGTTTGATTTATCTACCACTGTATAGAGGTGGACCTGTTATGTAATTATGATCAAGGTTCTGATCACAGAGGGAGATTTATACTCACATTGATAATATCTCTGACCAAGGAGAAGAAAGGCAGCACTGAATTATCTACTTTAGATTTTATCGAAAGAATTTGTTGCTATTCATGCTTGGTTTCAAGGTTCTGATCACAGAGTGAGATTTATACTTTCACATTGATGATATCTCTCGCCAAGAAGAAGAAGATGAGCAATGAAAGTCCTGGCCTATAATTGTTTATTCATGTATAATAAGTATTAGGGTTCTCTAGGTCCCTGAAAACCGGTGTTCATCTTTTGTAGTTTGGTTTCTCTTTGAACAACCATCTCTTTTGTACTGAAATTGCATCCATAGCATCCAGAACATGTCATGTTGATTCAATAACATGTTCCAGGTACCAAATTTCTATCTAACAGATTTCACCCCTATTAACCGATTGATGTGGTTTCTATTTCTCAGGTTTAACTACCGGCACATGGCCAATACTCTGTCACTGTTTAGGTGAAACCGCAGTTTTTTTTCTTCCCTCAACCGATATGCTTACCTTCAAATAATCATTCATGGATGTATTTCTTTTCACATTTGGTTTCTTACGTCATATTCTCTTTACTTGGTGTGTCTAGGACAGTCAAGAGACTGGGAATACCAGATGAAAGGATAATTCTAATGCTGGCAGATGATATGGCCTGCAACGCTAGGAATGAATATCCTGCCCAAGTTTTTAACAATGAAAACCACAAACCTAACTTGTACGGAGATAACGTTAAGGTATATTTCTGGTTTAAGGATACTTCTCCATGGATTGAGCACAGTGAATTGTACATGTAGTAGTGAACGGTTCTCTCCCGAGTAGGAATATTAGAATCTTATGCATCTTAATTGTTAGGCTGTTAGCACATAATAATTGAATTGCTCTTCTGTGCGGTTTCTTCATTTCTGTGTTTTCCCTATTATTGCTCACATATATATTTACGGTGATTGCTCTCAAACCATATAACAGACATGTGTTCCAGAAGACAGGCTCATGGTATGAAATTATTTTCATTCAGGTCGATTATCATGGGTACGAAGTAACAGTTGAAAATTTCTTACGGGTTGACTGGGCGTCATGAGAATGCTGTTCCAAGGTCAAAGCGTCTTCTCAGTGATGAGGGTAGCCATATTCTACTGTACACGATTGGGCATGGAGGTGATGAATTTCTAAAGTTTCAAGATTCAGAGGAGCTCCAGAGTCATGATTTAGCAGATGCTGTAAAACAAATGAAAGAGAAGCGTAGGTGTGTTTCCTATTTACGGTGTTTCATATATCATATGACGCTATTCTTTGGCATTCCTAACATTCAGTGTTTATAATCTTGTCATTTGAAAATCCGATTTTTCCTACTTATAGCTTTTCCGTGGATCATTTTTGGTGGAACAAACTTCTCATTTCATTGAGTTTCGTTAATCTAATGACATTATTTTGCTAGCCTAGATTCAAGGAGCTGCTGATAATGGTTGATACTTGTCAAGCTGCCACTCTCTTAACCAGGTTCATCTTAGTGTCACTTTTTCAGGGTTAATTTTATCTTTATATTTCAGAAACCAGTTCCCGTAAGGCAAAACGAAAGTTGTATCTACCTTTTAGAGTTAATATGTTGATGACCGTAGGTTCTTTTCGTCTTATGTCGGGAGCTTGTGCTTAGCAGTTACTCCAGTTCATGTTTCAAATTATACGATAGTTGGGATCTATCATTGGATTTAATTTTTTGAAATTATTGTTCGTGTAGCTTCAATCCCCTGGTGTTTTGGCTATTGGTAGCAGTCTTAAAGGAGAGAACTCATACTCCCATCACCTGGACTCAGATGGAAGTGCTCTTCACTATTTCATGAATGGTAAGTACCATTACGGTAATAGGAGGGGATTACTCAACGAAATCATCATATTGTTTGGGGATTGTTTCTTCTTTTTACCATTGTATTGTTCATTCTAATATTGTTTTACTTCAGATTGGTGTATCTGTTGTAGATCGGTTTACATATTACACTCTTGCGTTCTTTGAGAGGCTCAATATCTATGACAATGCATCACTTAACAGGTACAGTAACTATGCAACTCTTGTCACCAACATTCTGCTAATATTTGTATGGTATTTTTGGCCATATTGAGTGTGAATGTCGAAGTAACTAAGCAGAGCGATTAAATAGTTGGATGTGTGACTAAACCTTTTGGTTGGCTGAACTGCCTTGTAATGTCTGGTCATACTTTGGTATTTTTCTTGGATATATTAACGAGTTGGATTTGTCTATAGACGTTTATACATCTCATAATTGATAACGCTGCAACGCCTTTTAAGCAGAACTTTCTGGTATTGTGCAGTTTGTTTAGATCCTAAAATCCAAGACAACTAATGTCTACTGCCTACTACCGGACAGATCTTTACCAACCAAATCTGGCGGAGGTAAGGAGAAGACTGATTGTGCAATATCATGGTTTAATTTTAATGCTTAATTTTCTACTCTGTTGTGACCAATCTAGACTAAGTAACCTTGGTTACTTTTAATGGGGAAATAGGTACCGGTGACAAATTTCTTCGGTTCAGTTATGGAGACAATTCATACTGATTCAGCATACAAAGCCTTGTCAAGTAGAATATCGTCCAATAGTGAGATCAATTCCGGCATTCAACTTCCTGAGCACGACCTCAAAGAAGATGTTCAGAACGCAAGCATCCTTAACCTTGAGTTGAAAACTGAGGTCGTTGTCTATACTTCGATTCCCTGGTTTTAGCATAGTTTTCGGAATTGAGAAATGATCTCATGTTATATGTTTGGTGTTTGCAGAAGGAAAAGTGTCCATATACACAAATGCGGACGGATCTTAACGAGAAACTGGGAAAGCTTGAAAATGTGGATACATTGGTTAACCTCGGCTTAGCAGTGATGGTTGTTCTTGTAATGATCTCATCATCGTTACTTGGATGATTTTTCTCTCTTATTACATTGATCATCTCTACTACACTTAATCTATGATCACCTCCATGTTTTTTACTCTTTTTCACGGTATTTTCTGAGTTTCCTCAATTATAAGAAAATAATTATTATTCAACAAATATTATTAGAGCAATGATTATCTAATAATAGCACTATTCATCAAATTTTGATTTCCCTATTTTGAGATTTAGGCTCCGAACAGCGTGCGTAAGTGGGCAAACAAAAGATGTTGAATGGTGATTTGTAATGC
>OVAU01003311.1:0-11231 GCA_900406315.1 Biscutella laevigata subsp. laevigata
AGAGGAAAATGAGCTCGTAGACCTTCCAGTTCATCATCCATTGCTTATCTTTTGTTATTTTTCTCCAAATTAAATTCCAATATGGGATTCGGCTTAAATAACGTCCGGTGACCTCGCCGCCATGGAAGTTTCCCNCGGTTAAATCCATAACCATATTGGGCCTAATGGGCCTTAAAATGTTTGAAATATTTAAATCTGTTTTTCAACTTTTTATCGTGGAATAGTGTGGGCAAAAAATCATAATCCAAAGCCCCAACTCAACCCAAACATTAGGTTTGGGAAAAAAATCGAATCCGAAAAATAATCTGAATCCGAATCGAAAAAAAATAAACCGAACCCAGACTTTTTTTTAACCTATAATCCGGCAGTTTTTATATCCGAAACCCGAATAGGGTAATCCAAAAATCCGAATAGATACTCGAAAAACCCGAACTCAAACCTAAATATTTTGATATTTATAAGTATTTTAAAAAATTTGATATAATTTTTAATGTTTATTATTTAAATTTAAGATATATAATTTATTAAATGTTTTATTCTCAATTTTATGTTTAGTTTTTGTACTTTATGATATTTTTCATATGAAAGTAGTTTAAATTTTCAGATTTATTAGTATTCCGAGTACTTTTTAATAGTTTATAGTACAATTTATTTCAGGTTTTCAGGTAGAAAACCAGAATTATCCGGGTCCTGAACCAACCAAAAAAATTATTTGGTTTCATTCACACGACAAAAATCAACCCGAACCTGAAAATACATAACCGAACCCGACCCAAAAAAATTTCATAACCCAAAAGGGTACAATATCTCTAAACACGAGAATCCGAAACCCGATCGGATACCCGAATGCTCAGGACTACCAAACATAAAAATAAAATCGATTTTATTGCGAGATATTTGAAATCTGACCTGAATTCCAAATGTGAAGTAGTAATATTTAAAAAATTTGAACTCAATTTTAAATTTTCAATATTTTTTTCATGGTATCATTTTATAGTCAGTTTCATAAATATAAATTCAAAATCATTAACACTGCATAAAAAAGAATTTGAAAGTAATTAAAATTATATAAAATGTCATTGAAAAAAATTATTTTTAAAATAAAAATAAAAATACTTACTAAGATTAAAATCATAAATTATATTAAACTTAAATTCAAAATTATAGACTTTTCCAATATAAATATAATAAATTGAAATAAAGAAAAATACTAATTTATTATACACTATTTTCCCAAAATAAATATAACAATTAATCGTAATTAGCTTAATATCTATAATAATTCTTAAAATAAATAATATTTTCAAAATAACTCATTACATATTTTCATATAAAATATTAATATAGTCGTGATTCTACAATTTTAATATAATCTTGATTATCTTAATATTTGTAGAAGTACATTTACAAAAACGAATTTAAAATAAAATATTACGTATTATGCCATTATAAAATAAATGGAAAAAAATATACAAATAGTCATAATGATAAAAAAATATGAAAACAAATTAAGGGTTCAACGGGTTATTCACTGATAAAATTATTACCGGATTTCACATATAATTTATTTTAAAAATAGTTAANAAATATACAAATAGTCATAATGATAAAAAAAAAATATGAAAACAAATTAAGGGTTCAACGGGTTATTCACTGATAAAATTATTACCGGATTTCACATATAATTTATTTTAAAAATAGTTAACAATCCCAACTAATATTATTATTTATTACAAAATAAAACATTCTAATATTATATTAGATATCAAATATCTAAAACTAAAGTATCAAAATATTCCAAAACTATAATTTGAAACAAATCAGATGCATATACGAGTAAAATTCTAGTTTATATTTTAGATCAAGAACCTAGGTTTATTTTTCATAATGTAATACCTATTTGTAATGCATCAACATTACAACTTGATTAATAAAGATGGGTTTGTCGTGAAAAAAAAACATTTTATATGTTTAATTTTAAATTTTGAAATATTAAGATGTTTTCATGTTTTATTCTCATTTTATATTTATTTGCTGCAATATTCTGATGAATATAATCTAAATTTTTCGGATTTATTAGTATTATANATACGAGTAAAATTCTAGTTTATTTTTTAGATCAAGAACCTAGGTTTATTTTTCATAATGTAATACTTATTTGTAATGCATCAGCATTACAACTTGATTAATAAAGATGGATTTGTCGTGAAATAAAAACATTTTATATGTTTAATTTTAAATTTTCAAATATTTAAGATGTTTTCATGTTTTATTCTCATTTTATATTTATTTGCTGCAATATTTTGATGAATATAATCTAAATTTTTCGGATTTATTAGTATTATAAATATTTTTGATTGAAAGTATTTAGATCCGAACGAAAATCTAAAGGTATTTGAGTACATCCAAATTGAAAAAATATTAAAACCAAATCCAATTCGAAAATAAAACTATTCGAAATAATTCTATAAATATCAACTCAAAAACCCAACATGATATATGAATAGCTTTTTTTTTTTTTTGTCAATATACATGAATAGCTTAAATGGACGCTATTAGTAATTCATCAAAATATTTAATAACTTACTATTTAAAGCACGTATAATTGTCTGANTTTTTTTTTTTTTTCTGGTCAATATATATATATATGAATAGCTTAATTGGACGCTATTCATATATTTAATAACTTACTATTTAAAGCACGTATAATTGTCTGAAGATCTAAAGCTTTAACTGCATCTAGCCATTAACTGTAACTGTATATGTATGTACTGTGTAAGAAGAGAACAAAGCAAAGCCAATGTTTGCGATCTAAAAACAAACATTCAATCCAATTTCTATTATAACCGATTGAAACCTCTAATCTCTTTCTCTCTCTTCTCGGCGACGAGAGAGAGAAGCGACATTGTCTTTGATCACTCGCAGTCACTCAAAGGTTTGTTTAATTTTATATTTCTGTCTTTTTCAGTCTTTCACATTGATAACATCGATGGTGTTTCGGAAGATTACAAAGACTGAATTTTTTAACCTTTCTTTTGTTCTCTCATGTNATATGTATGTACTGTGTAAGAAGAGAAGAAAGCAAAGCCAATTTTTGCGATCTAAAAACAAATATTCAATCCAATTTCTATTATAACCGATTGAAACCTCTAATCTCTTTCTCTCTCTTCTCGGCGACGAGAGAGAGAAGCGACATTGTCTTTGATCACTCGCAGTCACTCAAAGGTTTGTTTAATTTTATATTTCTGTCTTTTTCAGTCTTTCACATTGATAACATCGATGGTGTTTCGGAAGATAACAAAGACTGAATTTTTTAACCTTTCTTTTGTTCTCTCATGTTCTTCAATCGACGTGTTCGTCTCTGAAGGAAGGTCGTTTTGTTTCCATGTGCGATGTGTCTTTCAGATTCTGCGTTTCTCTCTAATACACCATCGTGACTCTGCTGCTCAAAACATAGATGGTCAATTGCTCTTTCTCCTCTCGAATCTCTTCGCCTCTTCAATGCTGTTTAGCTCAATCTCTACAATCTTAACCATCTAATCGATAATGGGTTTCACCTTTAAAGCTATTCTCGGTTTACCATTGGTGGAATCTTCTTCGATCTGCATCAACTTGATTCTTGTCTTAGTATCTCTCTTCGTCATCTCCGCAAGATGTTTCATTTTCTGTCTCCGTCGAGCTCGGTTCTTCAAACAAGATTCTCTAGGAAACTCCAATCCCGTCAATGGTGCTGTTGGCGGGGAAACCCGTGACGTTGAAATCACCAGAGGGTATAAGTTCTCGATGATTTGCTGTTTCTATGTCCTGTTCGTGCAAGTTTCGGTGTTGGTATTACATGTTGTTGGTGAGATGAAGAAGAGAAGCGAGAGTTATTATGTTATTCTCTCGCCGATTACACAAGTTCTAGCTTGGTTAGTGTTATGCATATTAGTTGTTCGATGTAAATACACCTCTGTGGAAAAATTCCCTTTCTTGCTAAGGCTATGGTGGGTTGTGGAATTCTTTATCTGTTTATGGGCTTTATTCTTAGACTCGAGAGAGCTTGTTGTAAACAGCTCAAACCATTTGTCTTTAAACGCAGTTGGGAACTTTGCTGCAGCCCCGGCTCTAGCTTTCCTCTGCTTCCTTGCATTCAGAGGTGTATCAGGTCTTCGTGTTATTACAAGTTCCAATCTTCTTGAGCCTTTGATTGTTGAAGAAGAAGAAGCAGGGTGTCTTAATGTTACTTCGTATAGTGATGCTGGATTGTTCAGCCTCGCTACGCTTTCATGGCTGAATCCTCTTCTCTCACTAGGTGCCAAGAGGCCACTGGATCTCAAGGACATTCCTCTGCTTGCTCCAAAAGATCGGGCAAAGACGAATTACAAAATCTTGAACTTGAAATGGGAGAAGTTAAAAGCTGAGAATCCCTCAAAGTCTCCTTCTCTTGCTTGGGCGATCTTGAAGTCGTTTTGGAAAGAAGCGGCTTGTAATGCAGTCTTTGCCGGTTTGAACACGCTTGTTTCTTATGTGGGTCCTTATTTAGTGAATGATTTTGTAAATTATCTGGGAGGGAACGAGACTTACCCTCATGAAGGTTACATCCTCGCTGGGATCTTCTTTGCAGCAAAGCTCGCAGAGACCCTAACAACTCGGCAGTGGTATCTTGGTGTGGATATCTTGGGGATGCATGTGCGATCGGCTTTAACGGCTATGGTCTACAGAAAAGGGCTAAAACTCTCGAGCTTAACCAAACAGAATCACACGAGCGGGGAAATTGTGAACTACATGGCCGTTGATGTCCAGAGAGTAGGTGATTACTCGTGGTATCTCCATGATATGTGGATGCTTCCTCTACAGATTGTACTTGCTCTCGGGATTTTATACAGGAGTGTGGGATTGGCTGCTGTAGCCACGTTGGTGGCCACTGTCATCTCTATTATTGCCACAATCCCATTGGCTAAAATTCAAGAGGAATATCAGGACAAATTAATGTCTGCCAAAGATGAGCGAATGAGGAAGACTTCGGAGTGTTTGAGGAACATGAGGATTCTGAAATTGCAGGCTTGGGAGGATAGGTACCGGGTTGTACTTGAAGGAATGAGGGTTACGGAGTTTAAGTGGCTTCGGAAGGCTCTGTACTCCCAAGCGTTTATCACATTTATATTTTGGAGTTCGCCGATATTTGTAGCTGGAATCACATTTGCAACTGCTATAGGCTTAGGAACTCAGCTCACTGCAGGAGGTGTTCTCTCCGCGCTTGCAACATTCAGGATTCTTCAGGAGCCGCTAAGGAACTTCCCTGATCTGGTGTCTATGATGGCTCAGACTAAAGTATCTCTTGATCGAATATCGGGATTTCTGCAAGAGGAAGAGCTACAGGAAGATGCTACGATAATCCTTTCTCAAGGTATGTCAGACACATCTGTGGAGATCAAAGATGGTTGTTTCTCTTGGGATCCTTCGTGGATAAGGCCAACTTTATTTGGAATCCATGTGAAAGTTAAGAGAGGAATGCGAGTAGCTGTCTGTGGAGTCGTTGGTTCCGGGAAATCAAGTTTTCTTTCTTGTATACTTGGAGAAATCCCTAAAATATCGGGTGAAGTAAGTGAAACACTTCAAGAACTTTCAAAACATGCGTCTGTTCTCAATTTTTTTGGGGCCTAGACCTTTCTTTCCTCTCACAAATTTCACGAGTTGTACACTGAAATTAATACACAGGTCAGAATTTGCGGTAGTGCTGCTTATGTTTCACAGTCTGCCTGGATTCAATCTGGGAATATAGAAGAAAATATTCTCTTTGGCAGTCCAATGGATAAGGGTAAGTACAAGAACGTTATACACGCTTGTTCATTGAAGCGGGACTTGGAGCTCTTCTCACACGGCGATCAGACCATAATCGGCGACAGAGGCATAAACCTCAGTGGTGGCCAGAAGCAGAGAGTTCAGCTCGCAAGAGCGCTTTACCAGGATGCTGATGTATATCTGCTTGACGACCCTTTTAGCGCCGTTGATGCTCACACTGGCTCCGATCTCTTCAAGGTGCAGTTTTTCTTCTCTTGTTTTTCTTGCATTAACCAAACATCTATCTTTGTCAAACGTCTCCTTACATGAAGGAAGCTTTTGTTAAAGCTTGAATTTGCATATCCACAGGACTACATATTGACGGCTCTGGCAGATAAGACTGTGATATTTGTAACTCATCAGGTCGAGTTTCTTCCTGCCACAGATCTTATATTGGTGAGGACTTCTGCTGATATTGTTTATATTAATGTTAAGAGGCCGATAAAGTATACAAAATCAAGAAAGCGCTTTAAACTTTCTTGTTTATCTCCAGGTCCTTAGGGATGGCCGAATTATACAGTCAGGGAAGTATGAGGAACTGCTACAAGCAGGAACCGATTTTCTATCTCTCGTGTCTGCTCATCATGAAGCTATTGAAGCAATGGACATTCCCAGCCATCCATCAGATGACTCTGACAGCAATCAGGTGCTAGACAGATCATTGCCACACAATCCAAAATCCAACGGTTCCTCGAGCAACATTGAGATTTTGGCCAAGGAAGTCCAAGACGGATCTGGGGCTATCCAGAAAGCGATCAAAGAGAAAAAGAAAGCAAAACGGCTGAGGAAGAAACAACTGGTTCAGGAAGAGGAACGTGTGCGGGGGCGAGTCAATATGAAGGTGTACTGGTCATATATGGCTGCAGCCTATAAAGGGCTGTTGATTCCGCTCATAGTCATTGCACAATCTCTGTTTCAGTTCCTGCAGATTGCAAGTAACTGGTGGATGGCCTGGGCAAATCCGCAAACAGAGGGAGACCAAGCTAAAGTGAGCTCCACAGTTCTTCTCCTCGTGTTTGTTGCGTTAGCATTTGGTAGCTCAGTGTTTATCTTTGTCCGAGCTATTCTTGTCGCCACATTCGGCCTAGCAGCCGCTCAGAAGCTGTTTCTGAACATGCTCAGGAGTGTTTTCCGCGCTCCAATGTCGTTTTTTGACTCGACTCCTGCTGGAAGGATCTTAAATCGGGTTCGCCTTTTTAATAAAAAATTAGCAAACTATGACCATGACGTCTTCTCTTCATGCTGTAGTATTCTGATTTCTATTATGTACATTGCAGGTGTCTATAGACCAAAGCGTCGTGGATCTAGATATTCCTTTTAGGCTTGGAGGGTTTGCTTCAACAACAATACAGCTCATCGGCATTGTTGGTGTGATGACAAATGTTACATGGCAAGTGTTTCTTCTTGTTATTCCAACCGGCATTGCTTGCTTGTGGATGCAGGTGATTCCTGTTAATTTCTGAAGAATCTTATATGATGTTTTCATAACTTCAGGAGTAAAACAAATTCAATAGGTCTAAATTGTGACTTCTTTATCTTTGCATTACATTTTAACGGAAATTTTTTTTTCACTTAAAACGCAGAAATATTACATGGCTTCGTCTAGAGAACTGGTTCGGATTGTCAGCATACAGAAATCTCCAATTATCCATCTATTTGGTGAGTCAATCGCGGGTGCAGCAACAATCAGAGGTTTTGGTCAAGAAAAGCGTTTCATGAAGAGAAACCTGTATTTATTGGACTGCTTTGCCCGCCCATTCTTCTGCAGCATTGCTGCAATAGAGTGGCTCTGCTTACGTATGGAATTGCTCTCTACTTTCGTCTTTGCCTTCTGCATGATCCTGCTGGTGAGCTTTCCACATGGAACAATCGATCCAAGTAAGTTCTCTCATCCTCTCTCTTTCCCTTTATAGATCATGGTCTGCATATCTCGCTGTTTAAGAAGCTCATTAGAAAACTGTCCATCTATCATGTTTACTGAATTCGTAACTTATTACCTTTGTATAGGCATGGCTGGCCTTGCAGTAACCTATGGCCTTAATTTAAACGCTCGCCTTTCCCGATGGATACTAAGCTTTTGTAAGCTCGAGAACAAAATCATCTCCATCGAAAGAATCTATCAGTACAGTCAAATTCCCAGTGAAGCTCCTGCATTCATTGAGGACGCTCACCCTCCTCCCTCGTGGCCAGAGAACGGAACCATTGAGATCAACAATTTGAAGGTACATCAAGTTCTTCGTCTGTTAACCCGTTTCACTTAGCTTAATACACTATTCAGTCCTCTCTTTGTTTATTTAAAGGTTCGCTATGGAGAGAATCTACCAACTGTTCTTCATGGAATCAGCTGTTTATTCCCCGGTGGCAAGAAGATTGGAATTGTAGGGCGCACAGGAAGTGGCAAATCAACTCTGATCCAAGCACTATTCCGGCTGGTAGAGCCATATGCAGGGCATATAATCATTGATGGCATCGATATCTCCTCCATTGGCCTTCATGATCTCCGTGGCCGTCTCAGCATCATTCCCCAAGATCCCACCTTGTTTGAAGGCACTATCCGTGGAAACCTCGACCCTCTCGAAGAACACACTGATCAAGAAGTTTGGCAGGTAAAAATATATCCGACACAAATCTTTTGATGTTTCTGTTTCAGTATTCGGAAAAAAATGTATTGAGCTCTTGTGTATTGCAGGCTCTAGATAAGTCGCAATTGGGGGACATAGTTCGTGCAAAGGACCAGAAGCTCGATAGTCCAGGTATATAGCTAAATCCTGCACAGAGGCTTCCACCATAGATGGTCCTGAAGAAAAGAAGCTGATTTGATTTGTGGATTTTAAACCGTTGCTGCAGTGTTAGAAAATGGAGATAACTGGAGCGTCGGGCAGAGGCAGCTCGTATCACTGGGACGTGCACTGCTAAAACAAGCGAGAATTCTAGTGCTTGATGAAGCAACAGCTTCGGTTGACTCAGCCACTGATAATCTCATCCAGAAGATTCTAAGAACAGAGTTTGGAAACTGCACGGTCTGCACTATCGCACATCGGATCCCGACTGTGATCGATAGTGACATGGTTCTGGTTCTGAGCGATGGTACATATTACAAACACTCGAAGAGAAGAATCCTTTTCGTAATTCTTCTTCAACCTAAACACTTGAATGATGATTATTTTGCAGGTCTTGTTGCGGAATTCGACACACCATTACGACTTCTAGAGGATAAATCATCCATGTTCCTTAGATTGGTCAATGAATACTCTTCAAGATCCAGCGGCATACCTGACTTCTGATCGGTGACACCATAAGTGAACGCAACCTTCTTCTTCACCGAACCAGCGGGACAAGGCTGTTCTCGCTACAAATCTCAAGACAGATGAGAAAAGCTGTCTGCACCAAACACGGGACTCAAGAACTTGTCAGTAGAAGGAATAAAAGTGCAGGGCTTGGTTCAAGGAACCAGTGTCTTTCGGGAGCAAAGGGAAGTTTTAGAAGATTCAGGTCGCACACTCCATTTTTGTTTAGTTTAGTTTTCTTTTTTGGTTGGTTGTAAAAGCTGGCTTAGTAATGTAGAGACTGCTTGAGCCAAACTAGTTAAGTTTTGTAGATCAGTAAACAGCCTTCTGCATGTTTCTAAGGTCTGATATCGGCCCATCGATACGATCTCATTATCAAATACGTTATGGAAGAGCTCATCTGAACCCATAACAATCACGTCTTCCAATGTTTTACTTCCATTATGTTAAACTGCTTGAAGCAAGAAGTATGTTACAGAATTACAGTACCGGACCAAAGTATGCAGAGTGGTAAAGATTGTTAAGTTCGAGCAGACCATCAGAGCTTGGTTTATAGTTATAGGTACGGTCAAAATAATGTGTTTGTAAAGTTTTAAATATATATTAATAATCTTAAGGCATTAACAACAAGCACCAGTGGTCTAGTGGTAGAATAGTACCCTGCCACGGTACAGACCCACCCGGGTTCGATTCCCGGCTGGTGCAGTTGAGCGGTGATGATTATTGGTATAACGAAGGTTGGGTCCTTCGCACTCTGCTGAATTTAAACGGTCGAGATTTGCCACAGACTGAGCTCAACAATTTTTTTAATTTTAAATACATATATTTTAAATAGTGTTTTAGATCTCAAATTCGGTTTGAGTTTTATCCGAATTCAAAATATCTCACATTGATATGTTCCTCTCTTGGGTGGTGAAGCTCATCGTTTTTCTTCGCCCTCTTGGATGGTCGGTGATTCTCGATCTCTAGTTGAGGTCCTCGTGACGAGCTCCAGTGAATTTGTCTCTTCCATGTCTTTTGATCCTCTCCTGAGTTAGAGATGTTCTAGATCTTCTTTACCATGGCTCGTTGGATTTTCTACGTCGTCGGATCTTATGAATAGCGCGACGGCGAAACCTGTGGCTGGTAAACTCCCTTTCGGCGAAGCCCCTCACCTCAGTTGTAGCTATCTCTTTGGGTTAGTCTTTGTCTCCTTCTAGCCACATCCGATTGATCTTGTTCGCGGGTTTTAAAGTGGAGCCGGTTCCTCTTCGATGATTTTTTCTCTGGTTCTGCCTCTTGCTCGGCGCTAAAGTTGGAGTTGGCAGTCTTTACCCTCTTCATCACCAACGACAAACATAACAANGCTCAACAATTTTTTTAATTTTAAATACATATATTTTAAATAGTGTTTTAGATCTCAAATTCGGTTTGAGTTTTATCCGAATTCAAAATATCTCACATTGATATGTTCCTCTCTTGGGTGGTGAAGCTCATCGTTTTTCTTCGCCCTCTTGGATGGTCGGTGATTCTCGATCTCTAGTTGAGGTCCTCGTGACGAGCTCCAGTGAATTTGTCTCTTCCATGTCTTTTGATCCTCTCCTGAGTTAGAGATGTTCTAGATCTTCTTTACCATGGCTCGTTGGATTTTCTACGTCGTCGGATCTTATGAATAGCGCGACGGCGAAACCTGTGGCTGGTAAACTCCCTTTCGGCGAAGCCCCTCACCTCAGTTGTAGCTATCTCTTTGGGTTAGTCTTTGTCTCCTTCTAGCCACATCCGATTGATCTTGTTCGCGGGTTTTAAAGTGGAGCCGGTTCCTCTTCGATGATTTTTTCTCTGGTTCTGCCTCTTGCTCGGCGCTAAAGTTGGAGTCGGCAGTCTTTACCCTCTTCATCACCAACGACAAACATAACAAACAAGATTTTTGTTAGCAAGCAGATTATAGATCACTCAAGTTTGCCAAATCAAGTAATATAGGGGGATGTATCGAACCACCTCAGGAAGACATCAGNTGTTCGCGGGTTTTAAAGTGGAGCCGGTTCCTCTTCGATGATTTTTTCTCTGGTTCTGCCTCTTGCTCGGCGCTAAAGTTGGAGTCGGCAGTCTTTACCCTCTTCATCACCAACGACAAACATAACA
>OVAU01003312.1:0-11230 GCA_900406315.1 Biscutella laevigata subsp. laevigata
ACTAAGAAGAACAAGAAGAACAATAGCATAAAATACTGAAACTAAAGCTTGAACATTTCACAAAATGCAAATACAAGATCTAAAACAGCAAAAGAACAATAGAGAGAAAACTAAGGAGGCTTTCCCATGAAATGGAGGCTAAGAGACTATTTATAGGAGTGGACAAAGGGTTAAAATCGAGCAAAGGAGAGATTTTTAGGGTTTTGGCTCGGATCAGGTGAGAATCGGTCAAGCCAGACCGATGTGGCTTGTGTCTTGACCGATGCTGAGTATCTGGAGCTGCTCTGACCGATGCTGAAGCTTGTCTGGCCGATGCTGAGCAGCTGGAGCTCCCTTGAATGATGCTGAGTAGCTCTTGGCCGATGTTGAGCTCAGAATTGTGTTGAATCCTTGTTCCTTTGGTTCTTGTTGATCCTTAATGATGTATGATTCCTCTTATTCACCTGAAATGTAATATGTACACGAATGCAAGCCTAAAAGACTCTAATGCATCCTAATTAGTGCTAAAATGATGATAAAAGATGAGCAAAAGACACTAAAAATCACATATATCAAGAAGAAGAAACAATCAATCACACTTTGTTCTTATGTGGTCAAGCGAGACAAATTCTTGCTTTAACAAATTTTCTTTTGCCTCTGAATGGTTTTATAAATCGTTCATAAACACAGAACATCACTTACCTTCTGGAATTAATGGTTGCAGATTCCACCTTTGCAGACTTAAAGAAAACTCTACCATGACTTCAATGGGAAATCTGGAAGAACAAAAATTCATTTGTCTTTTGAGGCCGGTTGGAGGACCTTCAATTCACCACAACAAAAGCATTTGACGATGCTTCACATTGATTGTTGCTTTAACGTCCAACCCCAAGATTATCTCCACAGATTTCAGATGCAGTTAGTTCGCGTCGGCCAATGTAAAATTCATACAAGTGCAACCTTCATGTTGAGTGGCATGATACCAATTATCTCTTCGGGTTTACGTGAATTGTCATAGACCATTCTGCCCAACAACAAGTACTACAACTAAATTTACTTTGATATACTATGTACTACAACAAGTACTACAACTAATGCAACACTGCAAGTTATACTCAGTGCTCTTCGAAGTCTTAGTGATCTCCAATATGATGTTATGGCTTTTGAATGCTCTCTGAAGAAACCAATTAAAGCAATTAACAATCCAAAACACTGACCAAGATTCAGAATTTGCTCTCAGCAGATTTCAACCATTTCTCGAAGCTATTACTCAGTCTCCTTTGATTTTGTTCATCGACAAGCTAATAAGATGGTTATTGGTATTGCATCGAGCGTAACTTGAGAGGATCGCTATAACTCTTATCTTAGTATTTGTGAATCTGCTTGGTAACCCTCTATATTGTAAGTTGATGTTCGGGAATCAGATTTTTGTTGTTGTAATACTTACCTCTGTTTTTGGAATCATGTTAAAACGCTCTTATTTTTTATATAATACAGTGTTACAAAAATAGGTTTGAAGATTACACAAATGGTCACAATGATCATAGAGTTCCTTTACCTAATTATTGTGTGTGTATTTGTATTGTGTGTGTATTTGTATTCACTATAAACATATTATTGGTAAGTATGCGTTTACATCTTATGTAGGAAGATGGTTGCTTGTGAGTGGTTTTCATAGACCTGCTCAAATAGTTAGCGGGTCACCTTCATTTACCAAATGAAACTGGTCTTTAGATTAATTTTATTAGACATGAACATATGAGTACTTGTTCGGGCCTAATTTCAATTTTTTTTGTTCCACTACATATTTTCATTCAAGTAATTTAAAATTTTGGATTGGATTTTCTACCTTCATAATTTTTATCCGTTCAAATATTAAAAGAGAAGTCAAACAAATTTATTCGAAGTCACATATCAAACCTATAGTTTCTACGTTATTTTCTATTTTAAAAATTTTCTATTTTAAAAATATTACCAAACATATATATATATATATATATATATATAATTCTTCTTATTAATAAAATTTTCTTTATTTACAATTAAAAAAATATTTAACTTATTACAAATCAAAAAATTATATCTTTTAACCATTAAGAATAAATACTTCAAAAATAATCCAATAATTATATTTAATAAAAATTTATGATAATAATTAAATTCGGATATAGTCTCAATTCTAACCTAATTTGAATAAAAAAACCATTCACCAAAAGATAATAAATTCTAGTATCAAATATTTTGATTTTTTTTATTTATATATTAATATGAGTAATATATTTGGGTTCATAATTTTAGTTTTGGATATTTGATATATTTCAGGTATAAATATGATCAATATTCTATATAATTATATTTTAGATACTTTGAATAATTTTGTTCTTAGTTTGAATTTGGTTCCAAAATTTTAGATATAAAATTCTAGGATCTAATAAATACTTTTAGGTTTTATAATGTTTTTTCAATCTTTCCAATACATTTTTATAATTATACTTATTCTCCACACTATCTCATATCTACTTTGCTACATTAACAAGTTTCACCAAACTACTAAAACAAAATATTTCCTTTCCTTAAAAATTGATATTATTACCATTAATATTTTACCTCAAAAAAGTGTTGACTTTGATATTTAATTTCACTGATAGAAGAATAATCACCGACAGCTAAGAAAAAAAGAAATCCCAACCGTTGATTTAAATCACGGTCAGGAAATCCAAATGCCATAAAGCCTTCTGCATTTAAGAAATTCACTCTACTCAGAAGAAGAAGAAGAAGGGATCGAGCAAATCCATGGCGGGTCTAAGCGAACCGATCAAAATGAGGGTTTTGATTTTATCTTGTGTTGTTTTCTTCTTCTTTCTCAATGTCCATGTCCATGGCTTTTACCTTCCAGGCGTCGCTCCTCAGGATTTTCAAATGGTCAGTTCTACAAACGCAAAGCTGCTTAGGGATTTTCATTTGTTTCTGATTCAGATCCGACACATTTTCTTTTCCTTTTTATCTTTTGTTCCAAGAAATGGGAGATTTGGGCGATTCTGATTTTAGAGAATGTATACAACGTTGATTATCTGTGATGGATTTTTTGCAGGGAGATGCATTAATGGTTAAAGTTAACAAATTGACATCTACAAAGACTCAACTTCCATACTCGTATTATTCTCTTCCTTATTGTCGGCCAGAACATATTGTTGATAGTGCAGAGAATCTCGGAGAAGTTCTACGTGGGGATAGAATTGAGAACTCTCCTTTCGTGGTATGAATTGTTTCTTTGTTTCGTCTTTTTAACTTAATCTGTTCTTTTCTTTATGTGTCTTGTTGGTGAGATTTTTCTGTTTGTTTTGCAAGTTTAAAATGAGGGAATCACAAATGTGTGCTGCGGTTTGTCGTATAAAGCTTGATAAGAAAACTGCAAAAGCGTTTCAGGAGAAGATTTCTGATGAATATAGAGTCAACATGTGAGGCAATATATTGAATCCGTTTCCTTGTGTGTTTTATAATTAGTTTTTGTTTTACTAATGAGGAGATTGTGATGTCTTTTATGTAGGATTTTGGACAATCTTCCACTAGTTGTTCCTGTGAAAAGACCAGACCAGGAAAATGTTGTAGTTTATCAGCATGGTTTTCATGTTGGTCTCAAGGGGATCTTTGCTGGTGTAAGAGCTCATAGTCATCACCTTTCTTTGTTGTTTATTTTTTTAAAAGGAACGGATTCTGACTCTACTCTCTGTATTTGATTTCATTTCAGAACAAGATGGTAACGTATTTTATCCACAACCACTTAAGCTTCACTGTTAGGTATCACAGAGATGTACCAACCGATACTTCAAGAATTGTCGGTTTTGAGGTCAAGCCGTACAGGTAGCATTTTGTGATTTTTCTCCTGTTTTTAATGGACCTTCATTTTTAGATGAATCTGCATTTACATGGTTAGATTATCTCGAATGCAGTGTCAAGCATGAGTATGAAGGTGATTGGAATGAAAAAACTCGGTTAACGACATGTGATCCACACACAAAACGTACAGTTACAAACTCCGAGACTCCACAAGAGGTTAAAGAAGGGAACGAAATTATCTTCACATATGATGTTGATTTCCAGGAAAGTGAAGTGAAATGGGCTTCTAGATGGGACACTTACCTTCTAATGGCTGATGATCAGATTCATTGGTTCTCAATTGTTAATTCCATGATGATTGTTCTCTTCCTCTCTGGTATGGTTGCTATGATCATGCTACGAACACTATACCGAGATATCTCCAACTACAATCAGTTAGAGACTCATGAAGAGGCTCTTGAAGAGACGGGTTGGAAATTGGTACATGGAGATGTTTTCAGGCCACCTACAAACCCAGACTTGCTCTGTGTCTATGCAGGCACTGGAGTTCAATGCTTTGGAATGATTCTCGTAACCATGATTTTCGCTTGTCTCGGCTTTTTATCGCCTTCAAACCGCGGTGGCCTTATGACCGCTATGCTTTTGCTTTGGGTATTCATGGGACTTTTAGCCGGATACGCGTCTTCTCGTCTCCACAAAACTCTAAAAGGAACAGAATGGAAGAACATCACTCTGAAAACTGCATTCATGTTTCCCGGTACCATCTTTGTCGCCTTTTTCGTCCTTAATGCCATAATCTGGGGACAGAAATCATCTGGCGCAATCCCATTTGGTACAATGTTTGCTCTTGTTGTCCTCTGGTTTGGCATCTCTGTTCCCTTAGTTCTTATTGGCGGCTACATCGGCTTTAGAAAACCCGCGATGGAAGATCCTGTCAAGACCAACAAAATCCCAAGACAAGTTCCAACACAAGCTTGGTACATGAACCCTATCTTCTCCATTCTGATAGGAGGCATTCTCCCATTTGGTGCAGTCTTCATTGAGCTCTTCTTCATCCTCACCTCAATATGGCTACACCAATTCTACTACATTTTCGGATTCCTCTTCATCGTTTTCATCATTTTGATCATAACTTGCGCAGAGATCACAGTCGTCCTCTGTTATTTCCAGCTCTGTAGTGAAGACTATCAATGGTGGTGGAGATCTTACTTAACATCAGGTTCTTCCGCGGTTTACCTCTTCCTTTACGCAGCTTTTTACTTCTACACTAAGCTCGAGATCACAAAGCTAGTCTCGGGGATACTCTACTTCGGTTATATGCTCATCGTCTCATATGTTTTCTTTGTCTTCACCGGAGCAATTGGCTTCTACGCATGCTTTTGGTTCACTAGGCTTATCTACTCTTCCGTTAAGATTGATTGATGATTTAACTCTGTCTGAAAAATGTTGTCTTTGAATCTTGTTCCATTCTTTTTGTTCTACACAATTTCTTTTGTAGTTATTTTTTTTTTATTTTTTTTTTCTTCTTATTTTGCTATATGTATACAGAAACATTGTTTCTTGATTTAGAATTCAACAACTGTTTCATAAACCCTAACGTTTTTGACTTGCTGCTCAAGGGAACTAAGGAGAGTTTGTGAATGCCGGAAACGCCACTGGTTGGTGGTGTGGTCCTTGGGTATGATCATTTCTTTGGAAATGGCAAAGTTTTAAGAAAAAAGAATGTAATTCCTTAAAAGGTGAAGTTTAACGGAGACATTTTAAAATTATTTATGGATACACGAATACCAAATAAAGATCAAAATCAGTTCAAGTAAACCATAAAGATATAAAAACTTTATTTTTCTTTTTTGTCAAGTGGATATATTTATATGTTAACCATTTTACAACCGGATTAAATTTCGTCTTTCTAGCTACTCCAGCCAGGTGATCAGACAAGAAATTACAAGTCCTGAGAAAGGTGGGTTTGCTGTAACAAAGATACGAGTTTATGCGAATCAGAAGCAAAAACGACTTATGTATGTGCCCTAACCTACTGACTTGGACTATAGCTTCTCTCGATGCATAGGCTTTGAGGTACCATTTTTCTGCACCTAAAAGCTTTGGTGCTTCATTAGGATTACTAAGATGCCAACCATATCGTCATTCTTCCAAACTGCCATGCATCCACCTTGTAGATTTATTTGCTTTCCTCCCTTGTTGCAGTCAGTTGTTGGCTTCTCCGGTGTTGAGTCACACTTTGTGAATCCTTTTTTCTTTGTTCTTTCAATGATTCCTGCCAAAATGTTGAGTCCATACAAGCTTTATTAATGATATCAGGAATCATCATTCTTTTATTTTGAAACATTAGACTATTTCTGACTTTCCATATATTCCAACCAATAAAAGGATAATTTGAGTTACTCTATTTCGATCTATCAACATCGATACTATATCCACTATCGGACCATCTAGCAATTCAACCCCCCATATGGAATTGCATATGGCTTAACTCCCATATTTCCTTGGCTATTGGACAAGTGAAAAGCATATGTTTCACTGATTCCTCTGCTCTGCCACATAACTCACATGTTAAGTCTACCCTAACTCCTCTTCTATTTAGATTTCTAGATATAAGAAGCGCAATGTGCAAAACTTTCCACCAGAAATGTTTAATCTTAGGTGGGACAGCCAGTTTCCAGGCTTTCTCATATAGTTTCGATAATGTATCTTATGTTGAAGTGGTTGATCTTTCAACATTGTTTTGCTTTGGTGTTTTGAGACTATGGTATTTGCTTCTTACTGAATATTAACCATTATTTGAATGTTTCTAGCATAAGAAATCCTCCTCAGTGGTAGCAACTAGCTTGATGGTTTTGATCAGAGTTACATCAGCTTGATCGAAAAGATTACTCAGCTTGGATTCGTCCCACTGTCTTATTCCTTTAATGAACAAGTTTGAAACTTTCATGCTCTTACTAGTAGTGTCCTTGACAGATCTTGGGGGTCTATATTCAGTATTCGGAAACCAATTGTCAGACCAGACGAAGATATTGTCCCCACTTCCAACTCTCCATTCTACACTATTCTTGAGAATTTTTATTCCTTGACAAATGCTTCGCCAAGCATGGCTGGAGTTCCTTCTTGAGGTAGATTTAAGCATGAACAGTAAGGAAACTATTTGGCTTTATATACTTTTGCCTTCAGTGAATTCAATTTTGTAGCATTCTCCAATCTTGTTTTGCTAACAATGTCATGTTAAACTGCTTTATATCTCTCATACACAAGCCTCCTTCTTGTTTAGATTTGGTGATGGTCTCCCATGGCACCCATGGTGTTTTACCTTTGTCGCTATAAGCAGACCTGAAGAACTTCCTCGCATCCTTCTCAATTCTTCTTAAGATTGTACCTGGCAACATAAAAGCATGACCTAAAGTGGGAATCGCTTGTAACACCGTTTTATAAGTGTTTCCTTTCATGTAAGGGGTAACAACTTTTTATACCAACTCTCCACTTTTTTGCTAATCCTTTGGGCAATATATTTAAAAGAGTTTGTCTTATTTCTGCCAATAATTTCTAGGAGACCTAAATATCGTCCAAATTTCTAATGTCTCAGCTACTTCTCTACATTGATCTAGTGGTGTTCCCTTCCCCAAAAAAATAGCTGATTATTGGAAGTTTAATCTATGGCCCGAAATACTCCCATATTCTTCTAGCACTTGTGATAGCTGATAACATTCAGTTACTTTGCTCTACAGAAGACCAATGAGTCATTAACAAAAAACATATCAGATACGACTGGCCCTTGGCTACTCGCTTTGAAACATATCAGACCAATGAGTCATTAAATTGATGCAAGTCAAATTGAATGTTTTAATGATGGTATATTTCATACATTATTTGTATAGAAATAGTTAAAGAAATTAAGGATATGCTATGCTCAAGATTAATTAGCATTATAAAGATCGTTTTCATATTAAATGTAAATTTATGGTTAAATAATGAATTTTTCTCGAACTTAATTTGCAAAATGAAAACATTATTGGAATAAGTTTTGATATATTTATGATATTATAAGTTACCTACAAGGAAACTTAAACATGAAATATGTTCCAGAAAGTTGGACATTTTCAGAAAGCTTGCCCTAAAATGAAAGAATGATTCGAGAAGAAAGGTACTATTATGGGTTCCATAAGGTTTTTCGAATCTAATATCACTAATGTTTCTTCAAAGACTTGGTGGATTGATAGCGGTGCTAATGTACTTATGACTAACTCCATGCACGGATTCATTACGATTACATAAAGTCAAGTGAAAACTATTTTTTATGGGAAATCGAGACTGTGCTTATTGAAGCTATAAGAACTTATCGTCTCATTATGGATAGTGGAGTTTTTTGATTTATTCCAAACTCTGTATGTTTCATGTATTTCTCGTTATTTAGTTTCATTAAGTAAACTTGATTTTGCTGGTTTTAAGTCGAATCAAGAACATGATTGTTTTAATATTTTCTGGAACTCTAAACGAATCAGTTCTGGAATATTAATTGATGGCCTTTATATGTTAAAATTGGTTGATCAAAAATTTAAAACAAACCTTTCCCTGCATATGGAAAGTAGTACATGTACAAATGATTCGTATTTCTCGTGGCATAAAAGATTGGGACACATATCCAGTGAAATAATTAAAAGATTGGTAAAATATGTGATTATCCCCAATATTGATTTTACCATTATTAAAGAGTGTTTAGATTGCATTAAGGAAAAGCAAACTAAACACACTAAGAAAGGAGCCACAAGAAGTACACAACTTCTTGAAATCACACTTACAAATAGTTGTGGACCTTTTGACGTTCCAAGTTTTAGAGGTGAAAGATATTTCATTACCTTTATTGATGGTTATTCACGTTATGCTTATGTCTATCTATTGCATGAAAAATCTCAATCAATGGACATTGTAAAAACGTTCATCACTGAAGTAGAGAGGCAATTAGAAAGACAAGTGAAAATCATAAGGTCAGATAGAGGTGGTGAATTTTATGGTAGGTATGATGAAAGAGGACAACATCCTTGACATTTTGCCATACTTCTCCAAAAAATAGGAATTGTTGCTTAGTACACAACGTCTGGTTCTCCATGAAAGAATGATGTAGCTGAAAGGCGTAATCGTACTTATATGGAAATAATTAGATCCATGATGAGACATGCTAACCTACCTATATCCTTGTGGATGAACGCATTACATAATGTGGTCTATATCTTGAATAGGGTTCCAAATAAGACAGTTTCAAAGACCCCTTTGAACTGTGAAAAGGATGGAAACCTAGTATATATGCAACATCTTCAAGTTTGGGGATGTCCAGCTGAAGCAAGAATTTATAATCCACATGAAAGGAAATTAGATTTCAGAAAGATCAATGGTTTATTTATTGGTTACCCTCAAAAATCTAAAGGATATAATATTTATTCTCCAAACCATAGTATGAGGATAATAGAAACTGGAAATGTCAAATTCCATGAGAATGGTGAAATTAGTGGGAGTGATAAAGTTCAAGATGTAGTCATTCAAGAAATGAGGAATTATAACCCCTTTCCCTCAATTTCGAACGTTGGAAATCCTTTGATTGTTGAATCATCAAAAAACGAGGAAATCCTAGTGAATGACCATCCACTCCATGACGAAAATTTCACCAATGATGATCATATACATGAAGCACAAGAGGAATTAGTATTAGGAAGATCAACTCGTGAGAGAAGATAAACTACTCCTGAAGATTATGTGCTTTATCAAGTAGAATATGAGAGTGGGATATTAAAGATCCGGTTATGTTTTCACTAGCCTTGAAAGATGAATTCTGATACATGGATTGATGCCATGAAGGATGAAATAAAATCTATGGCTGATAATGAAGTATGGGACATTGTTCAGTTGCCTGAAGGACACAAAGTAGTCGGATGTAAGAGAATATTTAAGACTAAACTCGACTCTAATGGCAAAATTGAACGATATAAAGTCGGACTTGTAGCCAAAGGTTTTAATCAGAAAGATGACATTGATTATAATAAGACATTTTCTTTTGTGTCAAGAAAATATTCTCTCAGAATTATCATGACATTAATAGCTCAATATGATCTTGAGTTGCATTAAATGGATGTGAAAACCACATTTCTTAATGGAGACTTGCAAGAAGAAGTCTATAAGAGCCAACTTGAAGGTTTTATTGCCAAAGGACATGAAGGCATGGTCTGCAAACTAAAGAAATCAACATATGGACTGAAACAAGCTTCGAGGCATGATATTCAAAGTTTGATGAAACCACTACGAAATTCGGTTTCAAAGAAAACTTAGTAGATCCATGTATATACCTTAAGATCGGTGGGAGTAAGTTCATATTTTGGTTTTGTATGTTGATGATATCTTATTGGCCAGTAGTGATATTGGTCTATTACGTGAGACTAAGAATTATCTCTCAAAGAACTTTGAAATGAAATATATGAATGAGGCATCCTATGTGATAGAAATTGAAATATTCTATGATAGATCACTTGAAATTTTGGGATTGTCTCAAAAAGCATATATCAATACAGTTCTTCAGAGATGTGACATGATGACGTGTTCTTCTAATATTGTTCCTATGCAGAAAAGTGACATGCTTAATCTTAAGCAATGTCCGCAGAATGAGATGGAATGTAATGAAATGGAGAGATACCCTTATGTATCTCTCGTCGGAAGTTTTATATATGCGCAAGTTTGCACAAGGCCTGATATAAGCCACACAGTCAGAATGTTGGGGAGATTTCAGAGTAACCCATATCTGCATCATTGGCAAGCCGCAAAGAAAGTTTTGAGATAACTGATGTGTGTGTATTTTACCGGTTTTACCATTCGGTTTTCATTCGTTTTGCATTAGTTTATGGAGCATTTTAGCGTCCTATAGGTTGCATATTGCATATCATTGACCATTTTAGGTGAGAAGAGGACCAAAGCGAGGAACCGAGCAAAGAGGAGCAAAAAGAGGCTTTTCTGGATGGAAAAACGGCTAAGTACCAAACAAGAGGAGTTACCCCAAACAAGCACACCGGTGCACAGACCATTGTAAGTCGCCGAGAGAAACCAGAGGAGTTACTCCGGGCAAGCACACCGGTGCACTGACTATTGTAAGTCGCGAACCGAAACCAGAGGAGTTACCCCGGGCAAGCACACCGGTGCATGAACCGGTGTAAGTTGCAGAGGACGAATGCAGAGGAAGCAGCCAGAGGAGTTGCACCGGTGCACTTGGCCAGTGCAGTGCCACGAGTTTCAGCAGAAGAGTTGCACTGGCCATACGCAGGGACACAACCCCGACCGGTGCACACTCACACCGATGCACTTGACCGTTGCAATTTTTACGGAAACAAGAAAGACCAAGTCTTATTTTCCTTTTTTGAATTGTAAT
>OVAU01003313.1:0-11229 GCA_900406315.1 Biscutella laevigata subsp. laevigata
TCTTTTGCCTTCATAATATTGTGCGTTTTGATGCTCTTTCAGAGTCTATGTTCTCGCCTCATGCAAGGGAGGAGGAGTCAACCGAAACCAAACTTGTAAGGCATGTGTTGAGCAAGCCATTGAAGACTCAAAAGACAATTGTCCTCGTCAAGAGGAGTATTTCGCGTGGCTCACTAATGATGCCAACTACGTTGCTTGCAACCTACGTTACACCAATCACTCGACTTTCAGAAACCTAGAGCTCTTACCTTTTGCTATGAGTGCTAACCCCAACACTTTGGATTCACTCAGTTACAAGAACATGACACTTTTAAGCCAAGAGTGGAATGCAATGGTTAACCAAACGCTCGAGGCTGCTTCTACCGCTGATACTAATTCCTCAGTCCTCCTCAAGTACTATAGTGCCAGAAGAACACAGTTCACAGAGATTCCAGATGTTTACGCGTTGATGCAATGTACGCCCGATCTGTCGTCAAGTGACTGCAAGATATGTCTTAGAGAGTGTGTTACCGAGTTTGAAAAGCAATATTGGGGAAGACAAGGAGCTGGTATGTACCGGCCTAGCTGTTATTTCCGGTGGGATCTTTATGAATTTCATAAAGGATTTGAGAAAGTTAAAAGAGTTCTTACTCCACCACCTTCTACTGATCATCAGGCTAATCTTTCCACTACCCCGGTTTGTGAAAGAGACAATAAAGGTTTTGAAGGAAGAAACATTGCAATCATCGTCATCCCTGGAATAATTAATCTCTCTATATTTGGTTGTTTAATGATCTGTTCTTGGAAGAGAAAGTCGCGACACAATAGAATCAAAGGTAACGTTTCCAAACAATGCTCTACATTAAGTTTTTATAGGATCCCACACTGGAAAGTGAGCCATTGTTAGATGGAGAAAAATGACACATGAACTATAATTTGCTTTTCAGAAACAAGGAAAATTCAGAAATTCAGAAACTATTAAGTTTTTTTTTTTCCTTTTCTTCATTTGCTTTCAGCTTACAAAAAAATTGCTTTTTTGACATGTGATGAATGTGCAGAGTCTGATTTACATGATGGCCAGCCTATGTTGCGGTTTGATCTTAAAATGATTCTTACTGCAACCCATGAGTTCTCTCCTGAAAAGAAGCTTGGCCAAGGTGGGTTTGGATCTGTCTACAAGGTAAAGAAACTTGTAAAGAGTCCTATTACAAAAAAAAAGGTTATGTGTCATCGATCTAATTATAACAAGAGAATGGGTTTTTCAGGGAGTATTACCGAACGGGCAAGAAGTAGCGGTAAAGAGATTAGCAAAAGGTTTAGGACAAGGAGATAAAGAGTTCAAGAATGAGGTTTCACTCTTGACAAGACTGCAACATAGGAATTTGGTTAAGCTTCTTGGGTTTTGTAGTGAAGGAGATGAAGAGGTCCTTGTCTACGAGCTTGTCCCCAACTCAAGTCTTGATCGCTTTATTTTTTGTGAGCCCTCAAAGATATATTGGCTATTTCTAATAACTTATAGCAAAAAGATATGTTTATATTTCTTTGAAATCTGCATGCAGATGAAGAGAAACGTTCGTTGCTTACATGGGAAGTGAGATGCAAAATTATAGAAGGAATTGCTCGAGGTCTTGTTTATCTCCATGAAGATTCTCAACTTAAAGTTATTCACAGAGACTTGAAGGCAAGCAACATACTTTTAGATGCTGATATGAACCCTAAAGTTGCCGATTTTGGAACAGCGAGACTGTTCAACACTGATGAGACTAGAGCTGAAACAAGAAGAATAGCTGGAACTCGGTAACGACATTATCAACCAGACAAATCAATATGCTCAACATCAAATTTTAACGTTCTTAGTTTTTATATGCAGTGGATATATGGCTCCCGAATATATATCCAATGGACAAATTTCAGCTAAATCTGACGTTTATAGCTTCGGTGTTATGCTTCTAGAGATGATATGTGGTGAAAGAAATAACAATTTCGAACAAGGAATTGCAGTTTTTGTAAGCTTTTTCACGTACTCATGAGTCTTTGTTCTATTCTTTTTCTCTTATAAGTCTGCAAATCTCTGTAAAGAAAGTAAGAGCATATGTGGTTGTTGGTGCAGACATGGAAGAGATGGGTCGAAGGAAAGCCTGAGACTGCAATTGATCCTCTCTTGGTAGAGCAGAATCCAAGAAACGAGATCATCAAGTTGATCCAGATTGGTTTGGTTTGTGTTCAAGAGAAACCAGCAAAGAGACCAAACATGAGCTCTGTAATGTTTTGGCTTGGCAGTGACACTATCACCATTCCTGTACCGAAGGCTCCTGCTTTCGCTGGAACTCAATCCCAATCTGAGAATGGTACAATGTCAATGAGCAAGGTTTTCACGGAACTGAGTAGTCGTTGACTTATAAATGTGTTGATCGATATGTTGTTATTTCCCTAGTTGACGTCAATGAATACGACCGTTTTATGGACAAATTAAAATGTCTTTAGGAGGCAACATGACAAACCAAATTATAGATAAGGTTGAAAATGTTGCAGATGATGTTGAGAGTTGGTAACATGAGTCGTAGCTCCAATATATAGCAAGGTACCACTCACGACTTGAAGCATATGTGAATCTCATTGCAGCAAGAGCATCGGGTATATCATCATATTGGTAAGCATTATTAGACTCGTACGTGCTAACACTTTAAAGCACTGTGGCCATGTTTTTCATATTACTGCTTTTAAAATTTAATATTTTTATGAAGAATTCATTTTTAATGATAGGCCTTAATATTTTCATTGAGAAAAACTAATATAGTTATTGAATTACAATTATATATAAATATAGTAATAAACTCACTAATTTAAATTATGAAATTTCAATAATTCATGACAATCGTTTAATGAACAAATAAAAACAGATGACTTGTAATAATTTTATGGATAAACATTCAAAGCGGTCTAAACCCTTGTGTGGGTATTTTGTTTTTCGCTTTTGTAAGAGAATTTCTGGTTTAATATTTAGTTTTTATATACGCTGTAATACTTGGCTATCTAAAGTTTCTTTGTTGGAGAATATACATGTGAGTTTAGAAGACGTCTGAAGCATGGTAGACTCGTGACTTCTAAGGATAAAAGTTATAGGAAACGAAAAAGAGTTGAATAGCATAATTATCTCAAAATAGCATAAAATAATTTGGAAGAAGAATCATGAAACAAATGATCTTGTCGAGAATCATGAACCTGAAAGAAATCAAGAGATCTCTATCAACTTCATTTATAATAAAAGAATATGGAAAAAGTGATATAAATGATATAGATGAAAGTAATTTGGCCGTATGTGATATAATCGTTTTAGTGAACATTTGACGAAATAATGATATGTGAATAATCTTATATACCCATGTGTTTTCATCAAGAAAACTATATCCGGATTTGTGATTATCGTAGCATATGTTGATGATCTAAATATCATTGGAACTAAAAGAGAAGTAAAAAAGGCATCAAATTATCTAAAAGTGGAATTTGAGATGAAAGATTTTGGAGTTTACAAATTGAGTATACTCAAAAGGATATATATGTACACTAGTTCACATACACAGAGAGTATTAAAACACTTTTACATGGATAAAACAACTTCACTCAGTACTCCTATGGTCAACAATACAGTTAATATTGAGAACGATCAATTCAAACCACATGAAGAAAATGAGGAGATACTTAGTCCTACAATACCATATATGAGTGCAATTGACGCTCTTATGTATCTTGAAAATTGTAGTCGACCTGACATATATTTTTCAGTTAATATTTTGGCAAGATTTAGTTTATCTCTTACGCGAAGACATTCAAATGGAATCAAACATGTCTTTCGCAACCTTCAAGGAATAACTGATTTACGAGTACTTTATCCTAACAATTCTAAAAAGGTCAAATGGTTGGTTATGCATATGCGGGTACCTATCAGATCCACATAAAGCCTTATCACAAACTGGGTATGTTTTCATGATTAAAGTTACCGGTATATTTTGGCGTTCTAAAAAATAAGCATTTGTGGCCACCTTCACAAATCATGTTGAAATAACACTATATGATGCGAGTAGAGAATGTGTATGGCTAAGATCAATAAACAAATGCATTCGGTCAAGTATTGGAATCCACGTCGACCAAGCCAACAGTCTTATATGAAGATAATGTTGCATGTGTAGCTCGGACGAATGAAGAATATATCAAAAATGACATAACCAAACATATCCCTCCAAAATTCTTTTCATATACTCAAAAAATTGAGAAGAACAAAGAGAGTGAAATAAGATATGTTTGATCAAGTGACAATGTTACAAACCACTTCACAAATGAACTAAACACTGAAATGCGTAATCGACAAGATCTATGATTTATTGTCTTGTTCGTTCGAGGGGGAGCTTGCACGGTTGCAGTCTTGTTACCTACTACGGTTTTTCCCCACCGAGTTTTCCTAGAAAGTTTTTTAACGAGACAACATACGTTATAACGCAAGACACAACTAGTGATATTGGTCTCTAAGGGGAAGTGTTAGAAAAGTCAACAAATGCAACGTCAAATATTACAAGTGACAAAATTGTCATTATATTGTATGCATAGAATCATGGTGGAGCCCACTGTCATATAGTAACTTCATACTTTCACTACTATACATAAACATTAGAATTCATTTGTAATCTTCACAATTTCAATACAAATTTTAGAAAAAACATATATAGAAAACCTCTAATCTCCGCTCTTTCGAGGATTCAAATTTTTGATCAGTTCAATGATTTTCAACTTACGGTAACTTTTATTTTATTATTATAACAAAGGAATTTATTTCAATCTTTTTTCTTTTCAAAGTAATTTATTTCCAAAATTGAATTGGTTGAAATTTTCTATTCTTTAGAAAATATGGTTTACAATATTGAAAATATTTAATAATAGCAAAGAAATAAAAGAATGAACAAGAAATAAAATTCCAAACTGTACAGAACGTAAACAGAGAAAAATAAATAAAAGAATTAGTAATATATTTTGGGTAAGTGTTTATTTGTTAAGCAAGTGATGTGCTCGTTGATTAGCTCCTTTAACACGAGAGTTAAGCTCATCAATATCGCCATCGAGATGATCAAGAGCTTTGTTTTGCCTGCAACATAATACGTATAAACAAATGTGTATGAAAATATAGAAATATGAATGTATTTGTGTGTATCTGACGTACTTGTCGAGTTCAGATCCCATATCAACAGCCATGCTCTTGAGATCACCCAAAATGTCACTTAAATCTGATAGTCCATCGTCTTGTTTAGCCTTCTCTAGCTGCAAATAAACATACCAAGTTTTAAAAGCTTTCCTTATGTAAGCATTTTAAGGTTCTTTAACTTTGAAGAAGAACACGAACCTCGACTTGTTGCAATGCGCTTGTTGGTTGATCTAAACATGGTTGGCTACTCGACCTCTTCCCACCCAAACCGAGTTTCTCTCGCTCTTCCTTGTTATTCCCACTCTTTTTCGACGGTTTATCTAAAAAGATTCAACAACTAGATTTATAAGAAGCATTCATCATAGCCATAAAACATCTATCTAATCAAGAAACAAAAATGAAGTAGGGTGGGTAAAAAAATCCGAACCCGATCCGAAAAATATCAACCTCAATTAAAACTATGAACAATGCCCAAACATATATCCTACATGTGAGATACTTTGGATCCGGGTATTCGAAAGATCCGAATATAATCGTAAATATTCAATATTTACTATTATTTTAAAAGGTTTCATATATCTTTTAAATGTTTAATATTTGTTCAAATTGATAAAAAAGAAATCATATATTTTAAATATTTTTAGTGTTTTAATCTTAATTTGATGTTGTATTTTTATATTTATCTAAACATATTTGAAATTTTCGAGTTTATTAATATTTCAAATATTTTAAGTATTTTTAGGTTGAAAATACTCGAACCCAAACCCTACACGGAAGGATCCAAAAATATTTTGGTACCCTCGAACTTGACCAAAACCCAAATTGAAAATAAAATAATCCGAATGAATCGTTTGTAGGAGTCCGAACACTTAAAACTTGAATGAATCAAAATGAATCAAAATGAATCGAACGGGTACTAAACGCCCGGCCCACCCCTATACTATAATATGAAGAAGCAAGAGATGAAAGGCGTTGAAGTAAATAGAGATTGAGATAAGTTATAACGAGTTATAGATGTTTTTTGGTTCTCTATAATCTTCAAAAGCAACCATTTGTAAGATCAAAAGGGTTGAAACCTGGTGTGATCATAGGTCCTGTGATTTCTTTGGTCTTCTTCGGTTTCCATGGCTTAGAAAACATTCCTCCTAAGTTGTTCAAAAGCTTTTCTCCCTGAGATCCCAAAACACTTTCTTTCTCAACAACACAAAACAGAACACATAATTTCACCTTTTAAATCAAGAAATCATTATACCTTACTGAGATCTTTATCCATATCAACAGCCATTTCATGAGTCCTGTTAATCTGTTCACCTTGGTTATGCAACATCTCTAACGTTTTTGTAGCATCTGATCTTATATCTTCAGCGATTCTAAGACAGTTGTTCACACCTTTGGTGGTTTCTTCAGCTTTATATACTGCATACTTCTCTAAATCTTCTGTTGTTTGGTTCTGTAGACCACCAGAAGTGTTGAAACCGCTCTTGTATTTGTCTTCATCGTCAAAATCTGGTGTTATTAGCATTGGCTCTGAAGAAGTTCTTCTTGCTGCATTGATTGTTCCTCCTTTTGATTCATTAGGAGCTTTGTTGTTCCCCTTGAAGAATCCAAACATCTATTCAACAGTGAGATTGTGATTGATCAGGTTAATGATTTCTATAACAAAAACTCAAAAAGAGATTTTAATCCAAAAACTTGCCTCTGAAATCTCTGAGAGGATTAGAGAGAGAGAGAGAGGAAAGATTCAGATTTAGAAAAATCCAAGGCTAAGGAAAAGGAAAATGGTTATGCAAAAATAGATATGAATCTAAGGAACGGATCAAAGGAGTCGTTTTGATTCTCTCTGTTTTTTGAACCATTAAAAGGATCTAGTGATGAACGGAGATGCGTCGGAGAAGTGACCGTCCGCCACGTCACGTCCTCTGTTTCTCCTACTTTCAAACCGTTAAACTCTGTTTTTGTTATTACCAAACACTCTTGTCTTCTGTAAAATTTTGCTTTGGGTGCTTTTCTCTAAAGTGAGATCCGAATATCAGTTTGTATTACACTTGAAAAAATCAGTTTATTAAACAGTTTTGAAGATTTATTCTTCTTCTTACAAGAAAATCTAATTCTGATTTAAAAAGGTAATAAATAACCTAAAAAATCAGAAACAAAAAACAAAAAGCTTCCAGGGCTTGAACTATACAAAGAACTCCCTGGAAACTTCAAACGATTTACATCCAAGATATTTTAGAACTGGAGCAGAGTAACAACTGGAATCAATTCTTCATTCACTTCCCTATGGAGAAATCATCCCATGGGTCTTGGCCAAAGATCTCATCAATGATGTTTGAAGTTGGAAGAAGATCAGTGTTCTTAGTCCAACAATGATCTCGTAGTATCGAATCACTAGGATCGAATTCATACGAATGATTCACAAGGTCATTGCAGTGGCGCCAGTAATTCCCGATGTTTGATTCTTCTCTGTTTTTGACTAGACATCGAGAATAAGTTACACTAGACTGAAGATCAAATGACATGCACGAATCTTCTTCAACATTCACCTCTTCTTCTGGAGTTTTCTCATCTGGAGTTTCAGCACCGTAAAAGATATTGTCATACTCTACTTGCCACTCGTCGTCATCACTATCAACGTCCAAGCTTTTAGAGCGATTCTGGACAGCTCTTCGTCGCAAGATGAAGACATTGAAATAATAGCTCACAATTTCCTTCATGGTTCGTGAGGGAAATGCAGACTTTAGGTATTCCCAGAAATCACGATCCTGTGAAACTGGATTGGAGTAAACAATCTCGTGAAATAGATCTTCCTCGTCTTCTGTTAATTTATCAGCAACTTCCTCCCCCATTTCACAGAGACCTAGATCTAGACATCTTTCATATCCAAGAGTCTTAAACAACACCTCTCTGTTTTCCTTGATGTGCTGCTGAACACATCTGATGGACCCTTTATCAAGGCAAACGCATTCCTCTCTTCCTTTGCCAGCTTTGCAAACCTCGGTTTCACAATCAGGCATTGGAATTATGCACTTCCCCAACACTTGTTCTTCATGATCAGACTGATCCCGGATCTTTTCCTTGACACATTCAGGAATATCAGCCTGGTAATCCAGCCCGATTGGAACTGGTTTTCTAGGAGAAACCTGACACCAATAAACATCCTCTGCTGAGCAAACTGGTGTCCAGGGGAAATCTGCCTGAGGAGATTCATGAGAAAAGGAAGACTGAGTTGTCGCTCTAGACTGAGCATCCTCCACACACACACCGGTTGTGATCAAAGAGAAAGGTGCATTCATCTCAAACCCCTTCTCAACATTCACCTCACATTTAAACCCGTAGAGATCATCTCCTATTGGTAATACAAAACCCAAAACAAACAACAATTAAGCTAGCTGCTTGAGTTTATCATGCTAACCCCTCTGCAAGATGCATATTATTATTACCTATGAGACCTGACTTCTCCAGTGAAGCACAATAAGGAACTCCATCTAGTTTGGGCAGCTTATTGCAATAACTAATTTGTGTTGCATGCTTAACGTTGAGTTCTTGCACCTCCTCAGAGTCAAAAGTGCGCTTGATACCCATTTTCTTTTCCTGTAAAATGAAGACCAAAGATACTTAGTTACTTGACGTGAAGGTTATTTATTTCAACTGACCAGTGGTGACTAAGGAATAATTCTGTGCAAGGAAATGAACAAGAATGGTGAAAGCTCTAAAACCTCTATTAAGTCAAGTATGGAGGGTAATTTAATAATAGCGCGAACAAAAAAATTACCCCCAATAAAACTTGAGAAAATGAATAAAAAAACCCCAAATTAGAAACCCTAACCCTAGATTAAAATTCACGGCTTCAATCACCAAATCAGGAAAGCTAAAATCAAAGAATCGGTTAATTATTGGGAGAACAGACAAAAGCCCTCGATTAATTGACAGATCTGACAAACCCTAGAACATCGAAATCTACGAGACCCTAAATCGATTAAAATTTTGGGGAAAACTGGAAATTAGAACAGATCCGGTAAATATATTGCAGGAAAGCAACATCCAAACAAAAAACCGATCAGATCTACATGGATCTAGAAATTCGATGACTCAAACCCTAGATTTGACCACAACAAATGGATGACGTCGAAACAGGTATCAATTGAAAGATAAAAACAAGAGGAGAAAGAAATTACAATAGATTTGAAGATCGATCTGGAAGAAGAAGGAGATCTGAACACGAATTCGAAGAAAATTTTGTAGGAAAAAAATTGGGGGAATTTCTAAAGCGGCTAGGGTTGAAAATTCGTTGTTTTCGATTAGGGAAAAACCCGATTTTGAAACCCGGATTTTAATTCGGATACCGAGACAACATCGAATGAGCTGTACCTTATTTAATCCCCTTGAAAACGGAAATTACAAAATTATCCTCGCCATCTGCCTAGCCACTTGCGTTGGTCGGAACAATCGATTTGCATCGACATAAATTGGTATTCTTAACCGGACCAAGCAAAATGGACCGGTTAGTATTCTAATTCTCATAAGCCCTAAATCCCCAAATTAAATTCTCACGCGACAATTCTCTTGCATTAGTCCGATTGTTGATTCCGGTTTCGCGCTTTTGCCGAGTAGATTCCTTCTCTGTCTCTCTTTGAATTCCGGAGCTCTACACTTCTTTGTAGTTTCCAGATATTAATCCTACCTGAATCTGCTCGTGATCTGAGTAGGTATTGTCTTCTTTGATTTATGAAAAGCTTCATTTTGTCGTCGGAATTAATTATGGAAGTAGCTACGTTAAAAAGCTGGATTCACTTGTTCTAGCAATTGAATCTGATATGGTATGGTTTAACTCCATTGTTACTTCTATTTGTTGAATTCTAGTTTTTTATTTGAATTTGGGTTTTTGCCTATCCTTTTCGTTGTGTATTTATCATCATATAGTTGGATTCCATTTCGTAGGCTGTGTTTTGTGGGCACCAAGCTTTTGATAAAACGAAACCAATGGCGCTAGTTGTGATTTGTGGGCAACCATGCAGTGGGAAGTCAGTTGCTGCAGTAACCTTAGCGGAATCATTGAAAGAATCTGAAACGAAACAGAATGTTAGAATCATCGATGAGGCTTCGTTTCATCTAGACCGCAACCAGAACTATGCCAACATGCCTGCAGAGAAGAACCTGAGAGGAAAGCTCAGGTCAGATGTTGATAGATCAGTCTCAAGAGGAGACATTGTTATTGTGGTTTCCTTGAACAGTATCAAAGGTTACAGATACGAGCTTTGGTGTATCGCTTGTGCTGCCGGGATTAGGTATTGTGTTCTTTACTGTGATGTGGATGAAACTAATTGTAGGCAATGGAATAAGGAACGTAGTGATAGAGGTGAGGCTTCATATGAGGATGGTATATTCGATGATCTGGTGAGAAGATTCGAGAAACCCGAGAGAAGAAACCGATGGGATTCACCTCTCTTTGAGCTGTATCCTTCTCGAGAAGGAATAGACAAATCCTCAACTGTGATTTCAGAGGCTGTGACTTATCTAACCAAGACTGTTGATTCCAAAACCCAAGATGTAAGAGTTTTGCAACCGAGTATTGCGACTCAGTCTGCTAGATTCTCAGAAGCGAATTCTCTCTACGAGTTGGACAAGGCAACCCAAGAAATTATCAATGCTATTGTAGAACAACAAGCACTTGGTGGGGCTATAAGCAGAGTAACTCTTGGCAATGACCTACCTCCGATTGAAATCTGCAGACCAATTGGGCTGCCGGAGCTAAGGAGGCTTCGAAGAACGTTTGTTAAATTGATGGGTCAATCGAGTCTGAGCGGGCCACAGTTAGCGACTGATGCAGACAGTGCAAAGAGACGTTTTGTGGATTACTTGAACAGAGAGTTTGGAGGTACTTACTCTTGAAATTTGTGAGTGAAACAACATCATACACTTTGGTATTCGTTTTCTTACATGTAACAATGTTCTTATTTTCTTTTTTTCTTTTCGGAAACCCCATTTTAAAGGTAACTAGAGTTGTACCCGCACAAAAGTGCGGATTAATTTTTATTTTGTAGCTAACATTAACAATTTAT
>OVAU01003318.1:0-11226 GCA_900406315.1 Biscutella laevigata subsp. laevigata
AGTGTTTTCTTCTCTGCTCTACTCATCAATAGTAGCAGCAGCGGGTACATAAACCTGTTTATCACTTTTCCATCCATCCCCAGTTAGTTGTCCAGCCAACATTGAATCGTGAAGGCTTACCACAAGGGTGGGCTGAATGGTATGACGAGGCAAAAGACGAGAAGATTACGTACCTTGAAGAACAAATCAAACTTTCATACAAGTTCACAAAAGCTGTCTGGCCAGGTGGAGATCAATCCCTCCCTTTAAACGTATACACATACAATCTTCCAAATAAAGTTCACAAGAAACATATACTGGATCCGAAAGGTGGGGGGAAAGGAACGTACATCACAACTACCAACTCAGCCTCCACGTTCTAGCCGTAAACAGCGACGTTTGACCGGATATTTTAACAAGCATCCAAAAGAAACTCAACAACCGCCAACATCCATAGAACAAAGATGTCTGACCAAATCAAAGCCTTTCAGGACCAATAAGCAACACAAAATGCATTACACGAGCAGCGCCTCAAACAACATGACGTCGATATTGCAGATTTACAAAGTCTACTTCATATAACGACACAAAGGTCCACCAACTTTGAGAAAATCTTAGAACGCCTGATGAATGAAGGGATCTGGCAACATTCAAAACTTCCACATGACCCCATAGGAGAAACACAAATGCACTCAGACCCTGGAGATATAGGTGTTAATCATTTATCGCCTACACCAACCACTCAGGTTTGTTATACGTCAAACCATTTTTTAGTCCATCATGTACTTATCGTTAGGTCGTTAAATTATTCTTACAGCTATTATATTACTTTTCCTCATCAACTCGTTCTTTTAAATGAGCAGGAACGCATTCACACACCAGACCATTTCCCCTTATTCACCAACTCCGACATGAGCCAACCAACAGTAAGCCATTCTGCATGCATGATCATTCGTATTATAAGCACATTATGGTTAACCTTTCAGAATTTAACTTAATTACAACTAAAATCTGCATAAACAAGCTTCAACAAACAATGGTGTCAGAGGATAAGCTAGATAATGCAGGCTCTCCAAAAGATGCTGATACAACATCTAGCTTCACAAATGATCATATATGTTTTCCAATACAAAAATACTACCGGCATGATGTTTAAGATTTTGTGTCCACTAGAATTGTGTTCAATTATATCTCTCTACCTTTACTACTAAATAACTTAGTTACATTTCCAACAACTTTATGTTCGCCGCATTATGTTCAATTCAACACTACTGATACTCTTACTAATAAACGACAGACGGGACCCATGGGCACAGAATACGACTTCAACCTGTCCCCACTATTTGATTTCAGCTACCAACCAATCGTAAGACGATTCACATGATTATGCAATCAGCCATATTGACGACTATGCTATTATCCTGGATTGAATAACAAAACTTCCGTTCATTCTAGGAACTCCAAAACACACTTATGTCAGAGGATGAGCTAGGCATCACAATATTTGATACCCCAACAATACATAATCACACTCCAGCCTTTGACGTCAGCCCATAATCTCTAGTAAGCCTTTCTACACACCTACCATTATTTCTTAAAGTGATCCTACAATGTAATTAGGTGAGTAAACAACACTGTTAAATGTATCTTTGTCACGACGTATATTCTACCAAAGAGTCTGAGCCAGTGCAAAGCAGACCAATCAGCCACTTTCTCAGAAGAGGTAAATACTATCGACTAACTCAAAGACAAAGTCCTTACTTCAAGATCAATTTCAATTCAGTTATTTCACTGGCATATAAACAGGTACTAAACAACCTCGTCGTAAAAATAGGCCTAGAGGTGGGGGAATCCATAACAAAAGAGGTAAACACTTTTGCTCCCTAACTTATCAATACACAACATTACGATTTCAACTTAACAGACTATCATGCTTTGGTAATTACTTGACTACACAACATAATACTACAGTCTCATGTTCAAGCTTATGTGTCCACTAGATTTGTGTAATTACTTGACTAAATACAATCTGCAGGTTCCCAAACATACCACAAAACAACCTATCGGCGCTCCGAGGCACAACCAAACAGTGGTCTCCGAGGGCCAGTTAATACAACCTAATTGGCTAACTCTGCATCGGAGCAGATCAATAAATTTCTAGAAATACACTCTCACGGTAATGGTCCAGACGAAAGGGCTGCCCTTACTGAAAACGATGTCGACTTGTTGCGCAAGCAATATACGATGGATGTTTTCGGTTATTTCGTTGCACCATCATACTCAAAAGCTTAGGTTGTTACCAACTAATGTTTATCCTGCAACTTTTGTTTGTCTGTACCATGCGTAAACACTAATTCTGTTGTTTTGTAAACTATCCAACAATTAAAATGTTGGCAACCAAAACTTACGGTTTAAGTACAATCTAATATTGTAGTAGGTTAGACGACCCACAAATGTTATACCAGATACCAATAAAAACCCGTTGGCGAACATAAAACATCGAACACAAATTAAATGCCTCTCGAATAACTACGAACTTACCCAACAACAACCATAAAAAATGATCTCCCAAATAAAAAGGAACAGAAAATATCGTAGGGTTTAAATTTTTCAAAAAACTATAAGATTAACCAAAAGTATAGAATAACTATAGGAACAACTCTCAAACATACACAAATTACATGCCTTTCGAATAACTACGAACTTACCCAAAATACACCTATAAAAAACGATCTCCCAAATAAAAAGGACCAGAAAACGTTGTAGAGTTTAAATTGTTCAAAAAACTATAAGATTAACCAAAAGTATAGAATAACTATAAGAACAACTCTCAAACATAAACAAATTACATATCAACAACATAACTCACAAAAGAGAACAAAACCTGCCAAACATGGTTCCATACAACAAAAAATTCACCTCATACGTAGGATTCGTGTTGGATATATCCAGACATTTACAATAACAAGGAAGCATATTTTCACAAAACAAGCTTATATTAACTGCAACGGTAATATTCTTGTTTTGTTAGACGAATAAGGAATGATTTACTTGTTATAATATAACAGATTCAATAACTGCAACGGTAATATTCTTGTTTTGTGGGAAGACTATGTTACTACTCCCAAATACAACGTACGTGTACTATGTAGTAATTTCTAAACTCTCAAACACACCCAAATTACACATCGGCCACACATCTCATACACGTATGGAACAAATTTCGTACGCGTACCCATGCAAACAAACATAAAAGTTATATGATTTTAGCTTTTAGATCCATCTATCACAATTTACGTCCATGAGGATGTCAGAGGCTTTAAAATTTTTAAAATTACTATAAAATTAACCAAAAGTATAAACAACTCCCAAACAAACACAAATTTCATATCCACAACATAACTCACACAAAGGACCAAAAAGTGACCACAAACTCCCGAACATAAGTCCATACAACCACCAATTGACCACAAAACTAAGATTCGTGTTGGATATATCAAGATATGTTCAATACCAAAAATACATATATTCACAAAAACAATCTTATATTAACTAGGGACCGTAATATTCTTGTTTAGTTAGAAGAACAAGGAATGAATTCCTTTAAAAAATTTAACACTTTCAATGACCACGAAACATCGAACATAAACCCTTGCGTTGTCGGAAGACTATGTTTACACAACCAAAATACAAACAATGAATTCATGACAACCACAATGTACCTCGTATTATAAAGTAATTTCTTAACTCTCAAACACACACAAATTACACATTGGCCACAAATCTCAAACACGTATGAAACCAAATTCCGATCACGGACAAATGACAAAAACATAAAAGTTCTTCCTTAACTTAACACATGTTCCATTATAGCCAATTTCTCATAACTTAAGCATTACGACTACAACACAATACAAGTCAGGTTCTTGGTTGGTTTACAATCCAAATAAAAAAAGCACATTCATATGCATTTGGATAGAATACCTACCAAATTACATGCACCAACGCCCAAACAAAAAATAAAAAAGGCCGCCTTCTGTTGTGTCGTTGTGCTAAATACCGTTCATCACCATGACACCCTTCATATCGGATTCGTACAACTAACTCGGTTGTGCCCAAAACCCCTGCACCTCCCGCATTTATTTGCATTGCCTTTCACACCCTTTTGATCCTGCACCGTTTATGTTTACATTAACAATAGACAACTAACCACACAACAACCATTAATTACATTTATGGGGATAAATATACAAAACATTCTACTCACCCCCAGCTCCCCTATAGATTGAATCCTTTTCTGAACGGGCCTACCAGACGGCCTCCGTGTTTTGGATGGCAAAAGTTCCCTACTCCTTATCTCCAAAGGAATATCACCATCCCTAAGGTCTTCGTGTGGATTAACAACCCCTTCGTATGTCTGCGCCCATATCGCAGTTTTGTAAAAGTCCCCCACTATTTGAGAATATGGAATCCCTTTGTGCTCAGCCGCCATCAAAGCGTGTCCACAAGGTATCTCTGTCTTGTTATATGACTGATAACTGCATTGCTTGCGCTGCAAGTCAACACTCAGTTTCTGTCCAAACAACTTCAAAACTCCAAGGCGTGATGCTTAAAATACGGTTTCCTCTAAAACTAGACATGTTCACAGTTATTACTTTGTCAACTTCTGGAGTCACCAACCCACCATGTGATAGGGCCTTCTTCTTTCTAGCACTAAACCAGCGGGTTAGCATTGATTGTATGAACATTATCATCTCTGTTATGGATGACTTACGACATTTAGTTAGCGCGTTGTTAAGCGACTCCGCTACATTGCTTGTCATCATATTATAACGCTTGCCTGTGAATGAGGATCTAGTCCAATGGGGAAATCCAATGTTGTCCAAATATTTAGCACAGGCCAAACTTTGATTCTGAATCTCACCTAACATTTTCCTGAATGTTTGCACCCTGTAAGCACATGCAGCTTAGACAACAAGCTTAGATAAACCTTTACTTTTGAAACGAGCCACAACATTACGGGCTAGATGAACTACGCAAGCACTATGGTGTGCCTGTGGATAGACATTTTTCAAAGCCTTGTATATCGAAGTATTACGGTCAGAAATGATAGTGAGTGCTTTGCTATCCGCTAAGATCAACTGAACTCTTGTCAAAAACCAATTTCAAGACTCGTCGTTCTCACTATCAACCACCGCAAATGCCAAAGGGAAAACCTTTAAGCAGTTAACATATTATTAGCTAGATCCGGTAATATACCTCGTGATCAAAATCTAAGCTACTATACCCATCAAAGCAACAAAATCACAAATTAATACAGTGAAAACATCATTCCAGTTTACAGATTAATCACCTGGAAATTTGCGTCTTGGCCACTGGCAGTGAGCAGCACTCCTTTGTATTTTCCAAGTAAGTGTGTTCCATCAATTACCAAGACTTTTCGTAGCTTCCTAAAACCTTGAATTGATGCACCAAATGCCAAAAATAGGTAAAGAAAACGTTGACCACCATCACCATTGTCCTCTCTCTCAATCTCAACTACTGTTCCAGGGTTAGCTAATTTCAACATGTGTAAAAACTCCTCCAATTTCAAATATGACTCCTCCTCATTCCCTCTGGCCTCTTCATTAGCAGTCTCCTGTGCATTCCAACACTTAAAATAAGATGTTGAAACTCGCAGCTCTTCCAGAACAAGTTGTTGCACATCTAAAGGCCTTTGACCTGCTCCCATATTGTTCAACCTAGCTTTGTACATAGCTGCAATTACTCTCGACGTCGCCAACTTCCCAAATTTACTCCTCGTCTCAATGCTGCAGTTGTGACCAAGTGAAACCTTCTTTATACCGTAGTAACTACTATCCTTCACTTCATGTGCCGTAACCCTCCACTCATAACCAGGGTCCGAGCAACTAACCACGAAATAATGCTTATTCGTTGTCGTCTGCTTAAAATGAAACATGTTTTTTATAGCATATATTGCCAGCGTTATCTAACAATCGCTCTTATTTTCGAACGTTTTCCCAACATAAATCTCATCATCTATTTCGTCGTTGTCAAGGTCGGGGATTTCAGACATCTCATAAGACATATCGTCAAACATAGGTGGTATATCAAACTCATCATCCTCCACTTCTTCAAGTACACGCCGACTACTAGCCCCAGCTTCCATGTTATTTTGTCCACGAAATTCATGTCTTATATTCGGGCTATCAATACCTTCGTCACCACCACTTCCAAAATAAGATTGCTCAGGTTTCACCAACAAAAGAACCGGGTGTATACCATCACCATTACCATCCTTACTGCTACACATAATCTCCAGCGCATTAGAACCACCATATGGATCATCAAGAAAAGCTTTCAAAAACTCTTTATCATAACCACGTCCCCGCACATCAGGTTCATCCAACTCACAACCATCAACGCATTCATTGTTAGTGTCGTTGTCTTCCAGTAGGTTGAAAGCAGGAGCTAGAAAAATTCCTTTCCCATTCCTCTTGGTAATCTCCTCAGCAGCTTCCACTGCCTCTGCCGCCGCAACAGCCTCCTTAATAAACGCATTATCTTTAAAACTGCTTTCGTTGGACGACACTACCAAATCATCACGCCTTAACATAATCTCCTTCCCTGGTCGTGATCCTGGGGAATCAGTCATTGGTTCATTACCATCAAGCCTAAAACTACATCCATCCTCCAGAATAAGTCTCTTATTTGTCCCAATAGGGGTACGGAGCTCCACAGTCCCATCAGCACCTCTGAAACTCACGAATAGATCCATTCCCTCATTTTCCGACAAAACTCTCAAAAAAGTCTTAACACCAACATCGGTAGAAATTTGGATAGGAGGAGTCTGCTTCCCCAAGATGGTTTTCTGGAAACTAGGAATCAAATATGTCAAAGACACCTTCGTGAAATCAGCTTCTCCAAACTCCATCGACACAATCATACAAAGTTCTTCATAACTCCAGGAATCTTCCATGAAAATCAGTGGAGACATCCTCCCACACTCAACGTCAAACTCCCAATGCCCATTCTCGTCAGATCTCCAAGAACCAGCCAAAATAAAACACCGGGTCACCATGAATAATAAAAACCTAGTAAAGAATGAAAACAATGCCAAATTACCAAAACTAACCATCCATTAAGAGTTGTACACATAATACGAAACCCAAAATTAACCAACAAGAACCGAACTTACAGACACAATATTTTGTTCGCAGCTCCCTCGGTGTTCCTCCGCAAAAACCTAAGAGCAACAAGTAGATAGTAGAAGAAAGCAGATTTGCTTTTCAAAATAAAAGGAGATTAAGTCCATCTCCTAATGCAAATGATCGTTACTTTCGGCTAACTAGAGAGATTTACTTTTTATTCAACAAATTACAGAGAGGCAACGTGGTCATTTGCTTTGCTTCAAATGTACCTATCCGTACAAAGAGTCCACCACTTAACGCTAAATATATTGAAATAAGTACACTTTTAGCTAAATCTCTCTTATAATTACCATCAATAAACATATCTTAAAAATCTTGATGAAATTCAAGTAGTATAGACATCTACCCTTAAGTTATTTATTTATTTATTTTTATACATACATTCAATTTAAATAAATAAAAAACATACATTCTTTTTTTTTTACATACAATTCAAATGTTTATAGAAACGTGATAGTTTAATAATAAACTAAATAATAATGATCAGGAATAGATTCCAAAATTCTTAATCAAAGATTCATTATTTTTCAATCTTTAGCCACTTTTAAAGCCTATATGCAAACGAATGAAGTAACATCGTTTTGACCCAAAAGAATCATCAGTAATACAGAAACAGCAAGAATCTGAGATTTAATTTGCAAATAAACCCCAAAAAAACTGCTTTCTGTATCTCTCTTCTTCTTTAAAGGAATGAAAAAAACCTGTCTCAGGTTTTGAATAGGTTTGAATTAACCTGAAAAAAATGGTTCAAGCAAACAGTTCTGGTTAAGCTTTTCGATGAACAAATACACATAATTTGGCTTAGGTCCATGGATTTTGCATATAAAGTACCTTGACATGGTGAGGCATGATCTTGATATCAAAAGGAACGTGAAGCCAAGCTTCTGGGCGGTATAACAGAAAGTTCTCTGGTTTGCTGGTGTAAACATCTGCGTATTGATGGATGTGATAAGAGAATGCTGATTCTTGACCAGTGTCTGTGACAAATGTAGCTCCAAACGATCTATTGAACATTTGTTTCATTGTGTCTCTAGCTCTCTGTCTTGCTTTGTTCAGCTCATCCAAGAGAGATTGGCACCCTTCGCTTCTCTGATTGTTTGATACTGTCGCATGAAATTTACCGAGCAGTTCTTGGATTATGTGGAACTTTGCCTGAAATGAAACCGTAAGATATGCTCTCATTAGACTAAACTAACACACAACTCTGCTTTAAGTAGACAATCATAACTTTATCAGATCAATCACAGAATTCTTGGGAAGTAAAAGACGATGATGTTAGCTTTTACCTGCTCAAACCTGTAGCTATCTTCATTTTGTATCTTTATCTCCCGCTGAACCAAAAGAAAAAAGTCACATAGAGAACTAAGTCTACAAAGGTTGGGTTTTGAATGATGTACAAACTCTTTTGAGGATACAATCAGCTAAAAGGCTATAATGAAGTATGATAAAGTTACCTCAAGCTCATGTATTATTGCAGCAGTTCGCCAACCAGCCTTTGAGGGCCCTCTTAGGTCACTGAATAGATGATCTCCAAAATAAATCACCTATGAACAGAAAATCTTGTAGTTGTATTCAGAAACTTGAAGTTACAAATGGAATTTTATCAGCTTGTTGTGAAGAATACCTCAGGGCCATGCCATTTTGTGATTTGAAGGAAGGATTTAAGACAGCCATGGTAGTAAATTTTATTTGGGTGAAATGCATCCACTTTTGTAAACGCCAAAGTATCTCTCTCCTCATCATAGCAACTATAAGAGTTTTGCAAACAAGCTCTTAAAGAGATGAGAATATTATTCTTCACAAGGGCATAGCATAAGCATTGTTCCATAATACATCATAATTTGTGTGAGGATAAAAGAGCACAAACCGGAAAGGGTGCTCAGATGTGTAAAATTCTGGTTTATTTGCTTTAGCAATCACAACATCGAAAAGGTCCCGCCATGAGTCTCTGAGGCCGAAAGAGTCCTGGTGAACAACAAGTATAACAACAGGGAGGTCATGAATTTGAAAAAATGTTCAAATTGATTATCCCTGAGTAATTACAAAAGGGAAAGGGAAAATTTGATGGCTATGGAATGACATTATTGATGAATCACCTCCATCAGATAGCGCATTCCACCATCGACAAAATGGTACGGAGAGTTGGTGAGCAAGAAAAGCTTCTTCCCTTTATCTTTTAGCATTCTCAAGAAACGTAGTAGCTGGCCCTGAGAAGTAACTTGCTGTTCAGAAAAAATCAATCAAAAGTAGATGTATTTCTCTATCAAAACTTGCACTTGCATTTTTAAGCAGATATCTGTGAGGATCGGCAAGAATTCCTCTATGGACCAAGCCACTTCTATGGACATGTTGAATAGCACGATTCACATCATTGTAGATGTTTGAGGCATCAAACTCAAGTTCAGCATCGACAAAATATTGGACCATGTCTGCAATAAGGCATGCCTGAAAAAAGGTAAAACAGAATTGTCGCAATCAAACAACTATATCAAGGTTCCTATCTATGAACGCACTCCACTTATTGATTAAAACTAACCTCGCTAAAACAAAAGAAATCCATCAATCCCACCAGACCTCTTGCTTGATCACGACCTATGTGCCGCGTTCCATACATATTTTCCAGTTCTTTCCTACTGAGCTGCATAAACAAAAAAAACATGCTGAGGGCTCAAATCCTTCATATCCCAAAGCAGCAATTCAAAAAGGAAGAAAACGGTCGACAATTACCTTACGACGACCAAAATAACACCCATCTGGCTCGATTGAACCAAAGAAATCCAATTTCATAAGGCATCCTTTTTGTTTATCGTAGTATAAACCTCGGATAGGGAAAGTAGGATCATAGTTGAATTGCATACAACTATCAGGATATCTAAACTGCAAGAACCAAGAACTAACAATTCTCAAAAACAATACTTACGACCTAAAACCAGTTCTGTATACAAAAATGGTCACAAAAATTACCTCATTAACCATATGTTGCTTAGCAAGATCATAGATCAAACTCTGCAAATCAGAAGAGTAATGTGCCAATGTGTAATCATAATCAAATCCGTAAACTTGAATGTTATCCAATCTGAGATTCTTATTAACATATATCCCTACAAAAGTATGTAACAAATTAAATCAAATCAGTGACAAAAGAAGAACAAAAAAAAAAGTTGAGTATACTAGATCAATGGACAAACCTTGAGGATTCATCTTAGGCATACTATTTAGCGCTTCAGGGATACTGAAAAACCTCTGTTTTGCCAATTCAAATTCGTGCCGGATCTTAGTAACCTCTTCTTCCACTGTAGAACATTCCGGAATCCCAACTGCACATTTCTCCGCTATTTTAGCTAACGCCAACTCCGTCGGAGTAACTGTGCCGAATCCTCGGCACCCATTTAAGAATCCTGAGATTTCATCATTTTCAGATACTGAATAACAATCTAAATATGCAGTAGGATCAAGAAAGAACAGAAGAAGATATGATTCGAATCTTTCAAAACGAAACTTACCATTTCGAATTTGAGCGGTGGAAAAGCTACCTCTCTACAATCACAACGAACCCTATCATCGTCATTCATCATATACCAAAAAGAAGAAATGATGAATTATTGTGGGAAAGAGAGAAAGATTTACAGTGAGCGATGCGCCAAGAGGAAGAAGACGGCGAGATGAAGTCATAAAAGGTGAAGAAAGTCAGCTTTTCCTTTCTTTTTTGCTGTGAATATTTTTTTTTTGTTCAGAGAGAGGACTTGAGAAGTTTGGTTTTGAGGAAGATGATGATGACGTCATGATGATAACGGCGAAATAGATAATGGCGGTTAGGGTTTTGTTTTATCGTCGACGGTCGTTGGGGAACGAGATAAGTCCGATTCTCGGATGAAATTGTTATTGAGCCTTTTTTTGTCGCCTTGTTATTGGGCCTTATGAGTCATATAATGGATGTTTATTTTAGATGCATATCGTTAGTTAGTACGCTATACACGGATTTAATTGTAATGTATCAAATTATTAATAATTATATATATAAGATATATAATTTTAT